>CAJHNH020000939.1:109088-214532 GCA_905116865.2 Candidula unifasciata | reverse complement strand
TTTTTTCCCCCCATAGTTTTTCATTTGTATTCACGTTTTTTGGGGTTTTTTCCTCCAATCACTTTTCTGTTTTTTTACATCCAAAAAAGGAATCGGGGGCACGATAAAGACGGGAATGACCGTCCTTTTTCTTGCGTCTTGAATGAGGGACCCCAAAAGCAGAATTTGGCTTTCCACCCAGTGCGGCCAGATGGGGAAACCATTCTCTTCTTGCCGTCCCTGGGTTTCCCCGGACAGTTTTCCCAAAAACGGGTGCAGCATTCCCATTGGCGTGACCAGTTGTCATCAGGGCATGAACAAACCACACAACCCGGGTGTTCGACGGAAACCAGGTGGCCCCAAAAAGGGGTAAGCCAGGAAATTGACCCCGCCCAAAATGAAAACCCCAAGGAAAATTGACTCCGTCACGATGAGCGCCCAAGAGAAATCTGACTTGCCTTACTGTGTGAAAAAACGGGGGGCAAAATTTAAGTTTAGACAAAAAAATTGACTCCATCTAATGAGCACCCCAAAGAAATCTGCTCCGCTTAAAAAATTGCAGCCCCCAAGGGAAATTGACTCCGTCTACCTGTCAGCCCAAGAGAAATCGTCGTCCCGACATGAAGCGAAACAAGGTGGACACAACATAGATTTTAGCTCAGAAATCTGACTCCGTCCACAATGTTTGGCACTCAGGAAATCTGAACGTCAACATTGTGTTGGTCCAAATAATTCTGCCGATACAGTAGATCGCATATCTACAGGATATGTCCAGAATTGCGCAATGGTGCCCGTTCTGACCAATCCGCCATAATATCGTTTCACATGTTACAGAAACAGAAAATGTCTAATATCAGGTACTTCTGGCACCAGTTCTGCTAGTCTGGCAAATGTTTTCATTTAGTCCAGATTAACACGTACATTTTCCGCAACACTGGGCCGCAGTTTCCGAGGTCAAGCCATTTCCAAGGGCATGAATATTGACTAAGGGCCTCATTTTCTCAAATTCTTCATTTCCATTCTGCGCCCATCAACAGATGTTATCTATAGACCGGCCTGGGTATCAAAATAAAGTCATTGCCGTGATGTCCCGTAGATCAAATTTAGAACGAAAAGACATATCTCTAACACATCGGAGATTATCGGCTCGGGGCATTTATCCATAAGAAATTAGCACAATCCACAGGTTTTTTCTATCGAGGTAGCTTCCTGCCATGGGTGAATCCCGGACATAGCTGGCACAAGGAACATAGAAACACAAGTAGGATTCCTGACTTGAATCAGTGGAATTTCATAACCCACCGTCGCTTCAGGACTGGCCGATTGAATGAAATAAGACAGCTTAGATCCAAAGGGGGTCGGTGGGAAGAGGGGGGAGGGGCAGACAAGAAAGAAAGTGTTTCCATTGGCTATTGACGTCCTTCCACCACCCCTAAATCTTGCAATTTTCTCCGGACATTTCGACTAGCTCTGCCAGCGACAAGAAAAATCAATGTTCCGAGAGGCGAGAGCCAGACGGAGGAATCCAATCTCGCGCCCTCACTCATTAAGCCGCCCTTCCCTTCCCGCCTTTTACGACCTTATAAAATACATTCACAAGAGGACATTACACCGAAACAGGCCCACGTCGCTGACGTCAATGCCGAGTTAAATGCACAAGCCAGATCCTACTAAAAAAGGAGAAGGGATCATCTGCTATGTATCGACACTTATGAAGCAATGTTGGACAGGGTGACGTCACAGAACCGTGCACGGTTTTATTTTTAAATAGCCTTCTATTTGCTTAATGATACTGTTAACAACAATGGCTGTGAAATCAATCGAACAGTGAACACAAATACATGCTGCGCCAGGCATTCTCGGATCAACGAATAATCTGTAATAATCCTCAAACTCCCCCCCCTCGGTGTGTGGGTTTCCGGCCAGGGGCCCCGCTGTGGCTGAAAACAAGAATAGATTCACCGCCACTTCAACAAGCATGTCGTAAGAATCGACTAATTGGAGCTTCCTTCGACGTCGGAGTGCAATCTGCCCGCGGGGCAAGCAACAACCAGCTGCACAAAAATAAGCATGTAAAACGGATGTACAACATCGTCTCTCTGACGACATGGTTGTCAGTGGCTCTGTGGCTGATGACAAACCCAAAGAATACCATCGTTAGGGCAGAGAAAAAAGAATAACAGACGAGACTATGATTCCTACGAGGGGACGTCAATAAGTAAGTCACAAATGGTTGTTTGAAAATTTTTTTTATATAAATACGATAACAATTTTTACACATATTATTTTTCAACATATTTTTCACCAACATTGATGCACTTGTCCTACCCTTTTATCAGTCCACCCAAACCTGCTGCACTAAACTGCGTGCTCTGTTTTCTAAACCACATCTTTACTTTACATTCCACTTCTGCATCATTCGCGAAATATTTCCCGTCAAAGTAGGTTTTCAGTGGACCAAAAACAGGTGAAAATCGTTAGGGTCTAAGTCGTTGCTGTAAGGTAGATGTACCACAAGTTCCCACCCTAGATGGTTAAATTTCTCCATGATTCGCCCTAGTAATAATCCTGTTCATCATGACTTCTCCTTCATCTGCCCATCGACAAAGATGCTGCAAGGACAGACCTAATCGGTTCATTTTGTGTTCTTCCGCCTATAGTCTGAGTACCCACCTTGAGCACATTTTCATTTCAATCGATCATGCATTATGTTGTGGACGGAACAATGTGAGCACCCTATAGCAGCTGCTACAGAGTAAAACGTTACCCGCCTGTCACCTATAATCATCTCCTGCATCCGCTCCACGGATGCGTTTATTGCAATCTTAACAGGACGACCAGATAAGACTTCATTACCAATTTTAGAGCGCCTTTGAGAATTTTTTTTTGTTACCCAACTATGCACCGCTTTGAGGGTTAAATATTTGTCAGCATAAACATGAAGCATTTTCTTATGAATTTCCTCTGCACGTTGTTCTTTGTAGGTACACTCCGTAAGAGCAGTCGCCATTTTGTTTTTGTGCTGCGAATGCGCATGCAACACCTAGCGCTACCTAGGGAACGGCGACATAAATTTCGATGTTACGGTCACCTAATGACACCTTTAGAAAGCACCAACTACGCTGTCCTGCCATCCCATAACCATTTGTGACTTATTGACTTACTATCATAGAATAGATGAAAACCATAAACTGGTTGGAGACATTAGATATAAACAATCTATAAACCGATCAGATGAATTAGATATAGACAAAGCACAAACTGACTGGTATTAGAAAAGTGCAAATATGGCAGCATAGCCATAAACCGCATTAAAGCGTGCCAGTCGCCATTTTAAGGGCCGTTGCAGAAAAAAGAACTAACTGTCTTTCTACAGACATTGGCGGCAGAAAGCAAGGAAGTGGGTCAGGGCTATTCACCTAAGTTTACTCAGGGGCCAAAATTTGTAAAATGCGGAAAGTCAGGGGTCAGAGGCCCGAGCACCATCACAGAAACATCATTAACACAATACAACTGGCAGTGATCCGCGGGCCACTTGCTAGGCCTTTGCGGACCATATTTGGTCCACGGGTTGCCATATGAATAGCCATGATGTAGGTGAACGTGTAAGTCATATATGAACACAGCACACCTTAATTCGCTTCTCCATTGTCAGCCACTCACTCTCCATCCACAAAATCGGCCAACAAGAAGCCAGCCTGTGGGAAAATAAGCCCGACTGACTAAACAGTCCGGCGGACGTAACAATAGCCACGACTAAACAGCTTTCAGTTCAATCCCCTGCCATTCCTGCGTGTATTTATTTTACAGCTTCAGGCCTTCCAACGGGCCTGGATTCTGGACGGGCTGGGGGAGCCTACATCCTGGGTCGAAGAAACAAATATGTCCTAGAGGCAATGTAATGAGTGATGGGCCGATCCCGCCAAGCAAGCAGGAGAGAGAGAGAGAGAGAGAGAGAGAGAGAGAGAGCAGATAGGAAGGGAGCAGAGGAAAACAAATTTGAGTGCTAAATGACCTTGACGACATAAAAAATGAAACAAAGATAATGCTAAACTCCATCATTAATCAGGGAAACGAAATGCACAGAAGCTTGCAGCTCCTGGTCAAACCTTTGTGCGAGACACGGACGAGGGCGCCTGTACTCAGTGTACACACGTTTGACCCTTCCACTCCAACGGGCACCACGAACGACCGCCAGGCTCGCTGTAATAAGTGCTGGAGTCCACGAGCACTAACACAGTCTGTGATGCCAATTTCTAAGCTCCACTACAGAGGACAGGGATGCGTGTACAGGGGGGCGGGGGTGAGGGAGGGTTTCGCACAATTAAGCCCACTTCCCAAGACAGTGAAGGGCCCATTCACCCTGAATTTGGAAAGGAGTTCTTGAACATCCCCCACCCCCCCCCCCAATGTGTAAGTTGAATATCCTTAAAGATCACAGTGTGGGTTCCGGGGTCCTGTTATAGGGAAAACAAAAATAGAACCACCCAAAAGCTTACCGTAAGAGTCAACTAATTGGGAGCTTCCTTGAAAGTCAGAGTGCATCTGCCTGAGAGGCAAGGAACCAGCAGTCGACTGCATACAAATGAGTCAGATCTGTAAAACGGACGCACACGCGACACTCACTCTCTGGAACAGGACTGCAGTCAGAAGTCAACCAGAACTTTCCGCCCCAGAGTTTACAGCCGGTAAACGCGAAGAAGAAAAAGAAAATCCTGTAAAGGTCGCTGCAGAAGCAGCAACGCCAACATTAAACAGCTGTTGTTGGTGTTTGTGTGTGCAACATTTACGAACAGTAGTTTGTCACTGCTTCATGCACGGTGAACTCTCGAGGCCAAAGTGGAAATCAACGCAATAAGGTGTGCTGCCAAATCGCCTGCAGCTGAGATCGAACCCAGCAAGCCGGCATTACGAAGCGCCTTCGCAACGCCTAAGCCGCGCCCAGATATAAAGCTCTCTCATTTCATTATACATTAATAAAGTAACATAAAATGTATCGACTGGCACTCATAGAAAGAAGTAAAAAGAAAGAAGAACACACTTGACAACATAAAAATTAAGTTATAGTTACTGTACCGGGAATCGAACCTGTCACCTATGACCTTGGCTCCCAGGTCGACCCAGCCTTGAGTGGGTACCAGGTACAGTCATGGGAAGTAAAGGCGGGCGGTCTGATACTGACCACATCACCCACCAAGTACCGTTTGGTCTATAAAATATAGGTCTAGCCCTATATACCCAATATGCCTGAGAGGCGTGGAAAAGGGACCTTTACTTACTTTATTTTATAAGTGTTTGTTTGAAAAAACAGGGGGTTTTTGTGGTGGTGGGTGGCCAATCCTGTTGCCTCGCGCGCTATTGATAACGGGCTCGTTTTACGGGCACTTCGCTCTGTTCACGAACATAATTTTTACGGAGATTCCTGGGGATCGTCGCTGGAGCTAAAGCGCTTGTGCTGCTCCTAGCAGCAGCTGGCTAGGCATTCTACGGAGAGATACCGAGTGATATGGGATAACCCGAGTCAATGAGCCGGATCCTTTCGGGTTTAAGTTGACTTTGGTCATATATTATTTCAACTATATTGATTTGTCTCCCTCTTCATCGCGGTCACGGCCTGTAAACTCCTGTGGAAAGTTCTTGTTGTTCGTCCACCTCTGGACTTTAGTTTCGCTCCAGAACCTGAGTCTTGCGTGCATATCCGTTTTACAGATCTGACATGTGTATGCAGACAGCTGATTCCTTGCCTCTCGGGCAGTTTCACTCCCACTTCGAAGGAAGCACCAGTTAGTCGACTTTTATGAGGCAGTGGGTCTATTCTTGTTGTCTCCGCAATGAGGCCATGGAATCCACACAGGAAAGTTGATTTGTATTATTATTATTAGTATTACTATTATTGGTATTACTATTATTGTTATTACTATCATTGCTTTTTCTATTATTAGTATTACTATTATTATTACTGAGTAATAATATGTATATATATATATATATATATATATATATATATATATATATATATATATATATATATATTCGCAGAAATAATATATATATATATATATAATATATATAATATATATATCCAGAAATAATAATGAAGTGTGCACACAAAGTAAAAATGCGTAACGCTGTCATAAGTGACAACACTAACGGCCCCACGCCAGAGTTGCAGCTCACTGTTGGTGCCAACGGTAAATCTCGAAAGCCGGACTTGCATCTGCACAATTATACACCATTATGAACGTTTTCGACCAGCTGCCATGTCAGCGAAAACACGCCACGGGCACGCACAGAAACAAAAGGGGAAAACTCAGTGTCGCACCAAGCACTCAACTTTGTATCTGGGCGACATAACCTTTGGACTCCCGGTTCCGAAAGGGGAAATTTGCATCAACAAAACCTGAGTGTAAACTAAAAACTTCTGAAACGGGAAAGAAAGTTTGAGCCCTATGAGAACCTCATTCACAGAAAATGTGTAAAGGGGGTGAGATAAGCCCCCCCCCCCCTCCTCCCCCAATCTCTTCTTTGTGCCGGCTCCCCGGACACAGGAGTATACATAATGCAGCGGTCAAGGCTACTCAACTAGCGGCCCGCGGATCTAATCTGACCAATGCAAATCTAACAAGTGGCCTGTGGTCGACTGCCATTTATATTAGTATTAATGATCTTTCTATGCGAGAAATCGGGCCTCTGTTCCGTGCTGATCTTTAACTTCAAAATGTGTCCCCTGTGTATTACTTGAAAAGCCCTGGAATGTAGCTTTAGTGTTTGTGGGCAACAGTGCAAAAGCTGAGAACCGTCGTTGAGGAAACCATGCCTGCGTCACCCATTTCTGAGGAAAAGGTCAGCTACATAACACAACACTTACCGACGCGATCTGCATCAGTTCTATGCAATAGGGATAGGTCAAACAGCGTTCTAGTAGATCGGCGGTTCTCAATTTGCAGGTCGCGACCCCTTTTTGGGTCTAACGACCCTTTCACATGGGTCGCCTAAGACCATCGGAAAACACATTTTCGCTAAGGTTATGAAGGAAAATAACTGTCTATGGGCTGCCTGCGGGTGGCGATTCCTTTTTTCGGGGTTGAGCGACCCTTTCACATGGGTCGCCTAAGAACATCGGAAAACACATTTTCATTGAAGTTATGAAGGAAAATAATTGTGTTAAAGGGTCGCGGCTTTGGAAAGGTTGAGAGCCACTGTAGTAGATAGATGCAACAACGGTTCCCAGCCCGTGTCTCATATAACGTTTCTTTTCAACGTCGAATGTCAAGAAACCGTAGGAACTTCGTTAATCTTCCTGTATCTACTATGCAGTGCGGAGAAACTTTACGAACTATTTCCTCTCGTCAAAAAAAAAAGCGTATAGGCCACGGGTTCTCGAACCGTTTTCTACGGGGTCATCGGACTGTGAGTGAGCCAGAATAATTTTAAAACTCAAATTAGTGAGCCTCTTCATAAGTTAATAAATTATTTCAATTATCATATAAAAATGTCGTAATTTAACATCAGTTTGAATTATATTATTAGGAAAAATCAATTTCGGCCTATTTTTATTCACCCTATTAGAGTAACCTTGTGAATAATGGTCGCGGGTCACTTTGCTTTACAAAATAGGACTCAGATTCGAAAAGATTTGGGAATCGCTGGTACAGGTCTCTGTTCCTTTTGTATTTCTTCGTCTAACCTGGGGTTGAAGATGTAGGTACTGTCATCATCATCTTCCTTTTTCAGCCCATCCTCTACCCATATTTGTATAACTATATATATATATATATATATATATATATATATATATATATATATATATATATATATATATATATATATATATATATATTTATATATATATAACACAACATGCTTAACATACAAAATACTATTTCTGTGTGAAAGATGAGTGACTGGAAGCGCTGAATGTAAGACAGGCCTGCGTGTCCAATTCGTGACCCTCTAAAAATTAAGTTCGTTCGTTGGTTCATCATCATCAAGTATTCCAGCAACTGCGCTGACTGTAGCGGCTTTTAATGATTCCACGCCACAGTGGTCGGTCTGATTCCCTTCTCTTCAACAATCTCACATGTTTTTGTACCTGCAGCCGCGACAGCTCAGTGGCTAGACGGTTGTACACCGACACGAAGGTCTTGGTTTCGATTTCAAATCTCCCGACTGAGTTCCGGAGCCCCCCCCCCCCTCTTTTTTTGGTCCCTAGGGGGTGAGGGTGGGGCAGTTAACACAGCCACCTTCCCCTAACAACTTAACAAGCACGTCGTGGGGGGGGGGGGTGTAGGAGGGGGCAACCAATTGGGGGTGTCTGCTTCGACAAATCCAGCAGTGTAAGTAATTAGTTACGTTACGACTAAAAAGGGTGTCAATAGGTCACTTCCTACACAATAAATCTTGTACAGACTCACAGGCTGCTGCGTGGGACTCGATCATGACACCGTATGCTCTTAGGTTATTCCTTAAAAGTGAACACGAAACCAGGTGTTAACTATCACCCTGGGATACAATCACCACACCAAGTCAAAGGTAAACCCCCTGGGATAAGATCACGGCACCAAGTGTTAGTTATCACGATCACGACACCAAGTGTTAGTTATCCCTCCCCCCCCCCCCCTCGGTATACGATCATGACACCAAGTGTTAGTTATCCCCCTAGTATCGATCATGACACCAAGTGTTAGTTATCTCCCTGGTATCCGATCATGACAAAAAGTGTTAGTTATTCCCTGGTTTACGATCACGACACCAAGTGTTAGTTATCCCCCTGGTATTAAGGTCACAATACCAAATCTAAAATTATCTCCCTGGTATACGATCACGATACCAAATCTAAAATGATCCCCTCTGGTACAAGATCATGATACCAAATTTAAAATGATCCCACTGGTATACGATCACCATACAAAATCTAACATTATCCCCCGTGGTATACAATCACGATACCAAATCTAAAATGATCCCACTGGTATACGATCACGACACCATGTGTCAAGTTATACCCTTTGGATACGATCGTAACACCTGGATCGTAACACCGTGTGTTAAGTTATTCCCTAGGACAGGGTAGTCACACCATTTACTGTTGTTATTGCCATAAATACGATCATAACGTTGTTAAGTTACAACCCCTCCCCCCTCCCATAGACACGATCCTAAGAGAAATTTTGGATCAGTTAATCCTGACATGAACACCAGGGTATATAGCCTGATCAGTTAACCTTTATGTCGCAACCAGGTTTCCAATGACAAATGATGTAATAAACAAACAGACAATGTTTAACAGTTATTATGTACTATATTGTGGTCCTCGTGTGGGATGCACATTTTCAGTTATTTTGAAGCCTCACCTGGCTTTTGCCGGGCCTTAAATATGACATAAGGGCTAAACAGAGTTTATGAGACCTCACCACGGCTAATCCTCATCCGCATGGTGGCACTTTGTGTCACCGGGTGTTTATCGCTTGTGTGATGTCCTCCTGGTGGACAACTTACAAACCTACCTACATAGATACAATGTCGTAAACAAACAGATAATGTTTTAAATTAACAGATAATGTGATTATTTTTTTTTTTTTGTATAATGACAAACGAGAATGTTGGATGACATCACCTGCTTGTTGTAGAAAGTGAAATTTGGAATGCTGAAGCTGGAAACAAATGCTGATAGTGTTGCGGGAGATATATGTGTGTGCAATATTTCCACCCCCCCCCCCCCTTTCCGAATGCCAATTATCTTTTATCCCCTTAAAACTTGAACAAAGAATTATTCTGTCCCTCTTTTTTTCCCCCTTCAACGAAGACGTGGCGCAGTTAGGGAGCCCGATCCAGTATCTGCCTAAGGACGTCCACGGCGTCTAATAAAGACCTGTGCACACATAAAGAAACAATGTGTGGGCAAACAAAGTAGAAACGTTCTATCCAGCATCCAGGCCAAGAAGGAATGTTTAGTTTATAAGAAGCCTACCAACGAACGCGCCAGACTATCGATCGCAGACTCCTCCAAGAATCGACCGGATCAATTCCCAGCGTTTAGCCAGAAACGCGACCGCCCAGGTGTTTTTTCTTATAGTCCATGCCGTGTGGAGTTGCTTATTCGTGTATATATATATATATATCCGTACGGTTGAAGGGGGCTTACAGGTTTCAACAGGGCATAGAGAGATCTGTACATGCAGGATTTTTATTCCCGTGTTAATCTTGCGGACTGCAATATCGGAGGGGGACAAACTGCAGCAGCAGCAGTGGAGGGAGAGGGAGAGACATAGACAGACAGACAGACAGACAGACAGACAGACAGACAGACAGACAGACAGACAGACAGATAGATAGATAGATAGATAGATAGATAGATAGATAGATAGATAGATAGATAGATAGATAGATAGATAGATAGATAGATAGATAGATAGATAGATAGATAGATAGATAGATAGATAGATAGATAGATAGATAGATAGATAGATAGATAGATAGATAGATAGATAGATAGATAGATAGATAGATAGATAGATAGATAATGCGGATAAAGGGACACATAGACGGAAAGTGAGCAAACAAACTGGACAGAGGGACACACACATTAGACTGGTGGCTTGCACTACTGCTTGTGTGGTCGGTGCTCTTGGGTTCGAATCCCCGTAGAGGTGGAGAGTCCCCTCGACCTGGGCCCCTAGTTCATCGAACCTGAATGAGACACCAGAAAATGTGCTGGAAGGTAAAAGAGGCTGGCGTGATGGGGATCCCATAACCAACTGAGCACCGAGTGGGGTGTGAAATGGTATTCAACACCTGTACACAAAAGGCATCAGATGATGAAGAGGGGTTTTCACTGGTATTTTTTTTTAATGCACTAGCATAACAAGAGAATGAATGGAACGATAAATGTCAACGTGCTACAGGCCTGGATGCCCAATATGTAAACATTCCACCCCTACCCCGTTTCTCTTCCCCCCCCCCTCCCCCGAAGCCCTGACGATCTTTTGAGGTTGCATGTCTGACTTTCACTAAACTATGTGGCCTAATGGCCTAAATAAGAAACAGAACGTTTACTGCACGACATTAAACACGCTATCACAATAAAAGTCCTTGGGGCTCCGTGGGATATCCGGAACACGATATCTACATTCTCCACCGTACACTATGCGAGAATAGAATAGAGAACAGAGAGGGAATACACACAGAGAGATAGAGAGAGAGGGAGAGAGAGGGAGAGAGAGAGAGACAGAAGAGAGAGAGAGAGAGAGAGAAGAGAGAGAGAGAGAGAGACGCAGACAACGGAAACGTGTAGGTAGAAAAAGATGTGAAACAGACAGTGATAAATACAGGGAGATTCAAACACATACTCACACACATCAGCTACATGTTGCAGGTTAGTTACAAAATCACGTGGCAGATTACAACATAATTATGTTGCAGGTTTCAACACAATCATATTGCAGGTTTCAACACAATCACCTTGCAGGTGACAACACAATCACCTTGCAGGTGACAACACAATCATCTTGCAGGTGACAACACAATCATGTTGCAGGTTACAACACAATCCAATCACAGAGTTTGCCGTTGTGGTGTGCAGTTGTCACCTGCAACCTTTGTACTCGATTTTCCTTCAAGTGTAATCGCACATCCAGGAAATCACACAGCTCCCATTAGTCCACTGTCCAGGAAACCACCAGTTTCAATTTGGTCATTTAACCACACAGCTCCAATGTGTCCATTGAATCCCACAGCTCCAATTTGTCCCTTAAACCACGCAGCTCCAATTTGTCCACTTAACCACACAGCTCCAATCTGTCCACTTCCTACTAAACCACGCAGCTCTAATGTGTCACTTAACCCTTCCTACTAAACCACGCAGCTCCAATGTGTCACTTAACCCTTCCTACTAAACCACGCAGCTCCAATGTGTCACTTAACCCTTCCTACTAAACCACGCAGCTCCAATGTGTCACTTAACCCTTCCTACTAAACCACGCAGCTCCAATGTGTCACTTAACCCTTCCTACTAAACCACGCAGCTCCACCGTGTCACTTAACACTTCCTACTAAACCACGCAGCTCCAATGTGTCACTTAACCCTTCCTACTAAACCACGTAGCTCCAATGTGTCACTTAACACTTCCTACTAAACCACGCAGCTCCACCGTGTCACTTAACACTTCCTACTAAACCACGTAGCTCCAATGTGTCACTTAACCCTTCCTACTAAACCACGCAGCTCCAATGTGTCACTTAACCCTTCCTACTAAACCACGCAGCTCCAATGTGTCACTTAACCCTTCCTACTAAACCACGCAGCTCCAATGTGTCACTTAACCCTTCCTACTAAACCACGCAGCTCCAATGTGTCACTTAACCCTTCCTACTAAACCACGCAGCTCCACCGTGTCACTTAACACTTCCTACTAAACCACGCAGCTCCAATGTGTCACTTAACCCTTCCTACTAAACCACGCAGCTCCAATGTGTCACTTAACCCTTCCTACTAAACCACGCAGCTCCAATTTATCCAGAAAACCACGCAGCTCCAATTTGTCCACTTCCCACTAAAACACGCAGCTCCAGTTTATCCGGAAACCACACAGCTTCCAATAGTCCACTGTCCAGGAAACCACCAGCTCCAATTTGTCCACATAACTACACAGCTCCAGTTTGTCTACTGTCCACTAAACCGCATTGCTCCAGTCTGTCCAATGTGCACCGAACCCCGCAGATCCAAAATGTGCGCTATTTATGTAATCATCAAGTTCTCATCTGTCCACAAAACCACTGTTCCAATTCGTGCATTATGTACACAACCACACAGTACCAATGAGTGAATTACATACAAATCCACACAGCTCCAATCGTCAGACTATGTACAAATCCACACAGCTCCAATCGTCAGACTATGTACAAATCCACACAGCTTCAATCTCTGCAGCATGTACAAACTCGCACAGCTCCAATCTGTGCGCTATATACAAAAAGCTCCAATTGGTGCAGCATTACAAAACTACACAGCTCAAATCGGTGCGCGGTTAAAAAAACTACACAGCTCCAATCAGTGCACTATTACAAAACTACACAGCTCCAATTAGTGCACTATTACAAAACTACGCAGCTCCAATGAGCGGTGCACCATTACAAAATTACACAGCTCCAATTGGTGCACTATTACAAAACTATAAAGCTCCAATCAGCGGTGCAATATTACAAAACAATACAGCTCTAATCAGTGCATCGTGTACAGAAACAGACAGCTCTAGTCTTTTAAAAAAGCTACCCAGCAACTCGTTGACTGTCAACTAACTACCCCAGCTCCACAATCCATTCAACTGCACAGCCCCAATCCACAAAAACAACAAGCCCCCCCCCCTCCCCCCTTTCCCACTTTTTTTTTAACTCACAACAATTACACTCTGAAGATGAAGAACAACAGATGAAGAACACAACTACCTTGGCCGCCTCCTTCTGCGTTGTCCAGTCACTCGATGGCGAGGTCCCTGAGATGCAACACAGACAGTCCAGTACCGATCGTCTTTGGCTGACCCACATGGAAAGCCTTCTCATCATTATTGTTATCAGCAGCATGGGCAGCTCCAACTACTTAGGCCAGCCTCTACAACCACAAATATAATCCAGAATCGCTATGGCGGGAAGCTCTGGTCCAGCTTCCTCGACCGTCATGAGCAACATCTACAGTTTGAACCCTTAATGCGTAGCCCGACATGCTATTCTGCCACACTCATAGAAAGCCATGAAGTAGATTGTCACAGCACACTAAACGACGTCAACACAGCAACATAAGCTATCGGGTTTATGAATTCCACAGGTCCTTTTCATAAGACATTTGACCCAGTTTTAAAATGTCATTTAACGAGCACAGCCAGCAGACTGGTCGATGGAAGTAGCTCTCTAACGATCACGGAAGTAAATGAAACACCATGCCTAACTGTGAATTTCTAGACAACTTTTACACCAATTTAAAAAAAAAAAGGGGGGGGGGGGGGGGGGCTGACATCTTAAAAGATATGGAAATCAAGGTAATCTAGCAAGTAAACAGTTTCTTTTCTGGAAAGTCAAATATTCTTGGCATATCTAACCCCTCGGTGGAAGAATAGCAGAAAGCACGGTATTAGAAAACAGGTAGGAATAGACCAGCACAAAGATGTACACTGGATTTAAGTGGCACCTGAGGTAGGAAAGTGCACGAGAGACCTGGTTTCTTTCAGACAGATGAAAGCGTGACGAGAGCGACGATCTGCAAAGGACCTTATACGTGAAGATGACTACATGCTGGCAGACACGAAGGCTACGGTTACAAGGGGTGAGAAGCTAACGGAGTGACAATAAAGAGAGAAGGAAACATGTTACACACACAGACACACAAATATCAATCCTCCACAGTAAGGTAATCGCCGTGGCGGAGCAGCTAGACATCCAAAAATAACCTTGGCTTCCATGTCGACCCAGCTTTGAATACGTACTGGGTGCAGTCCCGGGAAGTAAAGGCGGCCGGCGAGATGCTGACCATATTACCCATCTTGTGCCGATTGGTCTATAAAATATAGGTCTAGCCCTATACGCCATAAGGCGTGGAAAAGGGCCCTTTACATACTGTACTTTGCCACAGTGGGATGTTGCCTGCGATTTATCCACCTCCCCGTGTAGGTTTTGGGGTATTATAGAGAAAACAAGAACAGAACCACAGCCTACCCAAAAGCATGTCGTAAGAGTCGACTAATTGGGAGCTTCCTTCAAAGTCGAAGTGCCTCTGCCTGAGAGGCAAGGAACCAGCAGTCTGCATACAAATGAGTCAGATCTGTTAAACGGATGCAAACGCAACACTCAGGTTCTGGAACAGGACTGCAGTCCGAAAGTGGATGAACAACCAGAACTTACCGCCGGAGTTAGCTGGTGAACACGAAGAATAAGAAGATTTATCCACCGCTAACTATTGGAATAATACGAGAGGATGCCTCAGTCTCTTTCACAGCAGCACGCCAATCTTGTACCATCGTAGGTGGCTGCGTGATCCCGTGGCATGGTATCCGCCTCGAGTGCTAGAGGTGCCGGGTTCAATCCCCGGCAAGGAGCACTTATGTGTTACTACCTGTGTGCCACGATTTTGATCCGTTGTTCAAACCTCAAACCTCTTGTACCAACCATCCTGTGAATGCTACAAGAAAAGTTTGCGTATATCAACCGCCGACTGTGGAAATCTGCCACTGGTAATGGTTTAATTTGAACAACGGTTCAACATTAAGGCACAAGGATGGTAACCCAGAAGTGCTCCATTCTACTTCTGACTCAAGTCTGAGTCTGAAGAATCTCAGCGCAGTGCACGACCTCCGTAGCACCGGCGAGGATCCTGGAATACTTCGGGAAGAATTTTAACTCTAAATTTTGCTCGGGCAGCGCCGTAAGGCTATCTTTTTCTCGATTTTTAACGACCAAGAGTTTTTTTTTACGTGCGCAACAATACACACAGACATTACGATCTTACTACCCAGTGACCGGAGGGAAATTACTAGAAGCCCACGTGAAAAAAAATACAGCCTTAACCGGGACTTGAACCTAGGACCTGCAGCACCCGAGACCTCGCAGACGCCTTCTAACACTGGTAAAAGTCGATTACTGCATTTTGAGGACACACCCCCCCCCCCTCCCCTTATTCATAGAGCCGCAAACAAATGTCAAAACAGATCAGCAAAAAGCTACAAATGAAAAGCGCCCATCAATAAGGGAACAGTGACACGATTTAATTGACGTTCGACAGCCAACCACTTAAGCTGCCAGGCCGACCTAGTCTTAAAAGGGTACCAAGAATTAATTAAGAGTGCAAAGGCGGCCTCATCACTCATCGACTTCGAAATCATAAAACTAATGCCACATGCCCAATCAATATAAGAAGTGGCAACTAACTGTTACTGTCCACCTTCTCTTTCTCTCTCTGGCCTTTCCCCCACAACAGGATCTTCTGTGATTACATGTAAGCTTATGTACATTACCTCCCACGTGCCCTTCATAACCAACTTTAAGGTCAGTGCACAATATCAAACAACTCACAAGACCCGTAGTTAGGGCGACCAGGAAAGCCTGCTGCATGATCTCAACCCTCCACAGTGGTGCTGGGTCTACTGGCTACATCTGTTTACCTGCCTTCAGCTGTGTATCTTAGCAACTTTCTGCATGTGCACTTTTTCTAAAAGAAACACATTTCACCTCACAAAGGTTCGGTCACCTCTTGTAGATTTTTTTTTTTAACAGCCATTCCTCTAATTCATGACTATTTAACTGGCGGCCCGCGGATTATATCTAGCCCGCAGGGGCCTAGCACGTGGCCTGTGGATTACCTGCCAAATGTACTTAATTGTATTACTGATCTTTCTATACTCAGGCGTCTGGCTCGCAAAATGTTGGCCACTTTCAAACAACAGGTCTGGTCGCAAGGATCATTGATTGGCATCCTCGTGTGGGTTCCCCATGTGGGTTCCGGAGCCCCATTGTGGGAAAATAAGAGTAGACCCACTGTCTGGGGGGGGGGGGATGTCCTAAGAATCGACTAAAATTGGAGCTTCCTTTCAAGTCGAAAGACAGAGGTTTAAGACAACAGCTGTCTAAGATAGTAGTTTATGACAACAGCTGTCTGAGTTGGTGGTTTAAGACAACAACTGTCTGATAAAGTGGTTTAAGACCACAGCTGTCTGAGATAGCGGTTTAAAGACAACACTTGTCTTAGATAGTGGTTTGAGACAACAGCTGTCTGAGATAGTGGTTTAAGACAACAGCTGTCTGAGATAGTGGTTTGAGACAACAGCTGTCTGAAAGAGTGGTTTGAGACAATAGCTGTCTGAGATAGTGATTTAAGGCAACAGCTGATTGAGATAGCTGTTAAGATAGCAAATGTCTGGGATAGTGGTTGAGGACAATGACTGACTGAGATAGTCGTTTAAGACAAGTTGTCTGAGATTGTTAAGACAGCAAATGTATGGGATAGTGATTTAGGACAACAGCTGTCTGTGAGAGAGCAATGAAGGTCAACAACTCTGTGGCATTGGGGAGGCGGTATGACAACAGTTGTCTGGGATGAGGGGACTCTGGTAAAGGATGTCAATATTAGCTCTCTGGAATAGGATATGGGTCAGGTCAACAATTAGCTTTGATAACTGTCAAGTCAAGAACTGGTTTGGATAACAGTCAAGTCAACAACTGGCTAGGATATCAGTCATGTAAACTACTGGCTGGGATAGCAGTCAAGTCCAAAACTGTCTGGGACAGTCTCGTGTCAACAACTGGGTGGCATAGCAGTCTGGGGGTCAACAAGTGATATGAGAGCACGGCGTCTAAGAAGAAACAAACTAAACACATGGGATGGCAATATCAGTCCTAAAATTCCGTGCGATAATTGTGGGAGACAACACTGGCGGGTCTTGCTAGTCACACTCGCCATGGGCTGTGAGTCTCGTGCCACCTCATAGCACAAAATAACACTATCGTCTCGAAAGACGGAAAGGTGCCAGCAAAAACTGACAAACTATATCTACAAACTACCGGCCACGCTTTGCCATGACACTACAACGTAATTTCTGCAACACAGGAATTCCTTAGGAGATTAATGTTACTACCGGTACTTTGTCTAAAAAAACCTGAAGTGTTGAGGAAAGCCTCTTAAAACAAAACTAAACACACAGAACGACAAAGAAGCCTCCAAGGGAAACATACGAATAACTTTGTCAGGCAAAACAGCAATAGCGGATAAAACACACCCTGATTCAGACTATAACACATCCTCATTAAATGAGACTAGAATGATAAAACACTGCAGACTGACTTTATATCGCAACCATGTCGGTTCGAACACACACACAAGGCCATATTGTGTTCCAAATCAACGGTGTGTATGTGTGTCTTTACTACTAACACACAGGTAAGGGTGAATGCAGGAGTTACCACCCCTTTTGCATTTCCTTCGTCTGCACCGGTCCAAACTCTAGCGCCCAAATGTAATAACAAAATAACACGCAATATGCGCTAATATCCGGTCTGTTGGAGGGGTATCCACGATAAACAACAGTAAGACTTTACAACGAGAACAAAGAGCGGTGAATGTAAGCAACGCGCAAGAGCAAAGGTCACGGATACGGCCACAGGAAATAGGGCAAAGTGCAGCCCCGCCTGAAAATCACACACGCCTATACTGAGAACCAGGTTGCGTTCCGGTGCAGAGCTTGTAGAGTATTTCAGCGCAAGCTTGTCAGCACTGACGGTGTGAGTTCAAACAGATAAAGCCAGACAGGAGTGACTGTTCACATCGATACATGTCTGGCAATAAATTGTGCAATGTACTGTTTGAGTTTGCATTATGAGAAAACACTGTTTTGAATCAACTTCTTATTCTCTCTACTCCTAGAATGCCTCGCAGCGTCAGGGCAGGACGAGATCTCTGGGACGGATCTTTCTGTTCTCTACTGCTGGGATGACTCGCGGCAAGAAGAGATCTCTGGAACGGACCCTTCTGTTCTCTTGGTATAAAGTACTTTTAAGTGTCTTTGATATGTCTGCAGTCCATCTTCTGCGCGGTCAACCTCTGGCTCTGTTACCAATGTATATGTGTAACATTACTCTCTGCAACGCCCTGTCTGTTTTGGATCATGTTCGTGAACAATACTTGATAATACTGTGGCAAAAAGGTAAGAAAAACTTGACAGAACAAGAAAGAAGCACACTTAGCATACTAGGAAGGCGGATAGACAGAGAGTGCATAAACTCACTGAAAACAAATGCCTGAGGAGAGTGCTGAACAAACAATGAGATGAATTCAAGAAGGGTGGAGAAATAAGAGAAATGTCGGTTCTTAATTTATAACGTATCCCAAACAGGAAATCCCCGTGGGAAATCCACAGCTGACCTGACAGTCCATTATTTCAAGGGGTGGAAGTGTGCTGTTGTGTGGTGCTTTTTTTTTAGTGTTAATCTAGTGTCTTCTAATGCTAACCCTAACCCTAAAATTGGCTGTAGATAAATCGCGAGAAACTACAACCTGAACACCCTCGAATTTATTGGGAATGTCTCCTGTGACGTTGGCGTGACGTCAGGGGTAAGTTATAAATTAAGTACCGAAATGTCTATGCAACCACTAGTGACAACAGTTATCAGACTAAAAAGATGGCGCTACATTGGAAACATCGAGAGAATCGCCAACAGACACTCAAATGGGGAAAAGGAGATCGCGGAGGAGAGGACGTCCAACAAAAACCCTAAAATGAACATTGATGAGAGAGACCAAAGCAGCCGGACGTGATTAAATCCTTGATACTGACAAGACTATAACGGACAGAACAGAATGCATGAACAGACTGGGAGTCCTCTGTGACATATAATGGCACAAGTGGGCAATGATGATGACTTCCCAGAATTCAGGACACCAGTTCATTATTAAACCAGGTCAAAGATCTCGTCTGCTCAACAACAAAATCACGTTTTGTTTACATGTAACAAAATCATTACTGTTTATTTCGGTGTTTTATTAATATCCTACCCCTAACAGGGGAAATCCACAGGTGACGGGACAGTCTAATATTTCAGGGGGTAGTAGATAGGCTGCATGCAGTCGTGGGACCTAAGCTGTACTCTTTTGTGGGACGTAAGTGGGTTGGGATTTGGGTCAGTTCTAGATGTTTTGGGGTCGTTAAAAGCATCAGCAAGCTGGGAAACCCAGGCTCACCACCCTCTAAAATGATGGAATGTCCTGTGACGTCATCTAGAGTAGGATATCAATAAAGCACCATTATTTCAGTATGCGGGTATTTCCCAACGTGCTCATCCGCATTTTCTACCACGACGTTCTAAGCTGGGTGTGTGTGTGGTGGAGGGGGAATGTCTGACACATGCACGGCGGGTGTGTTCTCTCTTAAAGTACTAAACATCACACCGTGCATGACCGGGGATTACTCACGTGCATCAGGGAGCACGCTTTCTTTGTACAGTCTACCATCTGTCAAAACACACCAACGACTCAGTATGTCTCCTACAGTATGCTGCATATTATGTGGATGTGGTATACGGGTTACTTGTCCGAATCGACATCCGTCGTGCCCAGGAGGAGTTGACTGGCATATCTGCTTTCTTTACCCTGCAACCAATTTCGATATGCCTGTCCTCGTTTAATGCCCATTTCAAACAGGCGGTTAAGTGTCTGTGACTCTTCTGTCTCAAAATCTCTAAAACGCAGCGCATTTAATATGTCTGCCCTGTTTATATTTCTTCATCTGCAAGCCACTGCTTACACGGCCAATCTGTCGGCTCTTTCATTTCCTTTCACCACAGCATATACAGCTAAGACAGTTTCTTGCGGCTGGGCTTCATGATGCTGTCAACCCATTCAAGTCGAAGTTTGCCATTTTGGATCTATTTAAGCAGGCCTACTGAGCCCGCCACTATCAATGCATAAGTTGCTTTCAGTTCCGCCAGGCACGCAAGTGCTCTTGTGACAGCTGCTACCTCCATCGTCAAGCTAGAAGATGTCGAACTGAAAGCATGACTTTCTTGTTTAACTGTCTTTACATTTACTTGTGTATACGTAGTGCGGCTCAGAGGCTAGCGGATGCGGTTAACAATTTCATGATCAGCGAGTATTGTGGTTCGTTCCCCGCAATGGATGGGTACAAATCCGTTCTCGAGGTTTTCGGACAATGGTAAGAGAGTCGCACCATAGAAGAGATTGCAGCCTCGCCAGGTAATATTACCAAAGAGAAAAGTGATATACTGGAGCCAACCTGAATTGTGGATACGACGTCGAGCTTAAAATATATGTAGTTTACATATGATTTTGCCACTGCCGTTATCGTTTCACTTGGGAATCAGCTGCCTGGAATTAAAAGCATTGCCAGTGTTGACCAGATAACGCTGCTGTGGTCAACTTTGATGTGTGGACATTCTGGCAGCTGCAGTGCTGTCCACTGGCTGCTAGGCGTGGCTGAAGTTTTACTACGCTATCCGCTTCAGGTTCCGACAATACACGGCGCGAATCTCGGTTAAACCTCTCGAGTCGGTGTTGCAAAACCAATATTTCCATACTAAATTTTAAAGAAAGTTTTCAAGTAGAATTTCAACAGACGCGAAGAGTTTAAAAGTCACGAAAGTTCACTCAGTATATCTATGCCTGCAATGCTGGTCCTAATTCATCAAATACAACAAACAGTTCTAAAAATCCTGCAAAAATTTAAAATGTCTAACTCAGTAACAATTCGGAGTAAGATGTTAATTCAAATTCTTCTCCTTCTTTGCGGTCACCAGCTGTAAACTCTGGTGGAAAGTTCTCGTTGTTCATCCACTTCTGGACTGCAGTCCTGTTCCAAAACCTGAGTGTTACGTGTGCATCCGTTTTACAGATCTGACTCATTTTTGTGCAGACTGCTGGTTCCTTGCCTCTCAGGCACTCCGACTTCGAAGGAAGCTTCCAATTAGTCGACTCTTACGACATGCTTTTGGGTAGGCAGTGGTCTATTCTTGTTTTCCCTATAATAGGGACCTGGAACCCACACGGGGAAGAAAATGTACATGCAGCCTGTCAGTTTTCTTTTTGTTTATCTGTGTTACATTAAAAAAAAAAAAAAAAACAGACAGACACTGGGTCAAAGCAGTCAGCATGCTTAAAGTTAAACTGATTTGTAGCCATTAGCAGATGGAAAGGGTTCAGAACGATGCTATGTGCATTATATTTGGGTGTACAAGAGATATTCAAGCGCTACCTACTTGATTTTTTAACCACTGAAGACAAAATACAAATTTCCCGAACACGTGCCTACATCACAGTGAAGGCGAACACACAACATCGATTACATAGCTAAATTGAAAACACAAAAGGCAGCAAGTTTAAAAGATGGAGGTTGTGGATGAGTCAAGCCGGGGACATTATTATACAGGTATGTTCACTTGAGGACAGAGAGGAGTGGGTGCAAGTGCCTTCAGAGTGCTGTACATCTTTTTCTGTTTGCATCCAACTAGACAGAAAATGCAGACAACAGAGTGCGGCTGCTGTGGAAGCAGAGTTTCAAGCCTTGATTTTCGAGAACGCTCTAGAGGGTGATGCTGTCATTTACACAGATGGGTCTGTTATGCGCGATGTTAGAAGCTCGTGGGATTTTACGGCTCATGTTGTAGGGGAGTTGTGAAAGAAGATTCCGGAGCTTTTGCCGTAACTACAAGTAGTCTGACTATGGAGGTCATGACTGTGACTAAAGCTGTAACATAGCTAGAGACACAGACTTTCACTGAGGCATACATTCTCGGTGACTCGATGGAAGATAAAAAGGGCTGGGTCCGAAGGCAGTGGTTGGTGGCTCTACAGCATTCGCATCTGAAAAGGATTAGTTTCATTTTCGTTCCAGGACATGTGGGGGTACAAGGAAATGAGCAAGCTGATAAGACTTGAATGAGCAAGTTAAACAGGGTGTCGCCAAACAAGAACACTACGTGAGTAGCCAAAGAAGAAGAATAAACCAACACAGGACTGGTGTCGTCAGCCGCTACACGCTTACAGAATCATAAGGAACATGGGAAATCTAAGGCCACACGCACAGGATTGTTCGCGATATTTGTTACCAGTGTGACGGCATGAGTTTTAAAACGCACTATTGAGTGTAAATACCTCCGGTACTTGTTGCGACATGACCAAAGAATGATTTCTCAGACCTCTCTAGGGCATCGGTTCTCAACCTGTGGGTCGCGACCTTTTTTTTTTTTAAGGTAGAAAGACCCTTTTACAGGGGTCACAAAAAACCATCGAAAAACATATATTCATTGAAGTTATGAAAACAGACACCGGGTCAACGAAAATAATTGTATTTATGGGGGTTGCCAGAACACGAGGAACTGTGTTAAAGGGTGGCGGCATTAGGAAGGTTGAGAGCCACTGCTCTAGAGAAGCTAACCAGCCAATCACAGGTGGGCGAACACAGCAAAGATAAATAGGTCACAAGTCAGGAGTCGGCGATCGAAACTAGACAAATTCCATTAGTGGTCGAGTCGTGGGCGGGCTAAAATGGAAAGGGTAATTTGATAGCAGAGTGAGTAACTGTCGCGTTAGAAATGCGGCCGGGTATAGTTAAAACTAGTGGCAGTTCTATCGCTACGTGCTAAAATACAGACAAAAAGTTACGCTGCCGTTTGAAAATTAATTGCGCATCCTCGAGATAAAGTGAAATATGCCTGGCAATAAACTGTGCAATGTTTTATTTGTAAGTACAGCCAAGGACCCTTTTCCACTCCTGGAGGCGTATTCGCCACATGGGGCCAGATGCACCTGACGAGATACAACGAAATATGCTAGGCAATAAATTGTGCAATCTATTGTTTGTGTCTTCTTTGTTCAAGTTATATTTTAGAGAACCAATCGGTACTTGGTGGGTGCTGTGGTCGGCACCTGGTGCTCATTCAAGGCTGGTCGACCTGAGAGCCACGGTCATTTTTTTTTAAATTCCGGCTTCGTCAGGAAACGAACCCACAACCTTCTGGTCCGCAGGCGAGCGTCTAGCCGCTACACCTCGGCAACTCCCCATGTATTGCTTGCGCCTGCATTACAATTCAAACTTAACAATATATTAAATGAGAACAATTATAATCAACTGTTTGCTGTTGGCACCTGTCCGTCTTTTGGAATGACAGTACGATACGGACTGAGCCACAGAAGAATCACAACCCATGGCGAGGGCGACCAGCTCGCGTTAAGAAATGGCTTCCCAAAAAAAATGTATGGGATTTCAAGACTTGTTGCCACAGAATGCATTTAATGTACTTTTTCTTAGACTCTCATCTCTTAACCTACTTGCAATCATTTTCTCCTCTATTTCAACCCCTTTCCCGATTTTCACCCTTCATACACCAGGGCATTTTATACTTGCCATATTCAACTAAAAATCGAACGACTTTTCCGGCTTAGAGCAGCAGAAAGACAACAGTATACGAACTCTACTGTTTCAACAACAACAAAGCAAGAAAGAAAGGCAGCTATCCGATGAAAGGGCGGGGGGGGCGCGTTTTTATTAGCTGACGGGAAAGCCCGTACGCATAAAAACTATGCGTTAACCCAGGTGCAAAAGAACTGTCAACTGCTAGGCTGAACCATAAGGTGTTCTCGTAAGTGCCATTTGAACAATTTCACTAATTAAATGACACAGACTGTCGTCAGAGAGTAGCCTGTCCTTTGCAGACAGCCGGTAGCCTGTTCTTGGTAGAACCTTGCTCCCATAACAACCCTCCGTAAAACGTCTCGATCATAAGCAAGAAGTCCCGCGTCCAAAACACCCCTCTGGAGATCATCCGCCACATCCTGCGCTCATCTTCTCTTTGGCCTTTCTTTTTCTCTCTTCCCGGGCATATACGCCGCCATTATTGGTCTCTCTAAACTTTTCGTGACCATTCACGTGACCAAAAATACGCAGCACACACACACACAAAAGAGATTTAAACAACAATCAAATGAACGGTCAAGATAAAGCCGCCGCTCACCCTAGGGGCTGGCTGAAATAGACAAGAATTTTTTTTTACCTTATCCAGAAAGACAATACACAGACAGAACAATGAAAACAGCAGTAATCCATATGATGAACGGCAATAAGAGAAGCTGTCTGTAGTTACTACTTTTGTGGTGTATGCGAGGAAAAGGGTAGTCACACATCTGGTTAGAATTATTATTTTAGGCCAGACCCGATGTTGTGTGTAAGACAGAGAGAGGAGGAGATGCACTGATCGAAAACAGAAAACAACTGCTTAGTAAAATAAGGAGACAACACTAAAAGAATACTAGCAGCACGCGTTTCAAAGCAAAGACAAATGCTAAACATGTCTGACTATGTAGTTGTCAACCACTATAAAGATGTCTGCACCTGTCCACCCAGCACCCTCTTTCGTGTCCCAGACAGCGATTAACTGCTTCACGTTGCTGGTATGTTGATCACTAGCAAGCACGGATACAGATCCACACACCTCTGGTACGGGATAGCAGAAGATACCAATTTGGCACCAGCGTCACCTGCGCCTGACCTATGTCTACACGGACAGATTTAATCACCAAGACGACGACCCCTCGGTTCCTAAACTTGTGTTGTCCTATCTCTCAATCACCAAGACGACAACCCCTCGGCTCCTAAACTCGTGTTGTCCTATCTCTCAATCACCAAGATGACAATCCCTCGGTTCCCAAACTTGTCCTGTCCTATCTCTCAATCACCAAGACGACAATCCCTCGGTTCCCAAACTTGTCCTGCCCTATCTCTCAATCACCAAGACGACAATCTCTCAGTTCTCAAACTTGTGCTGCCCTATCTCTCAAATCACTAAAACGACGACCCTTGGGTGAAGAAAAACCCACTGGCCTTACAGACAGTATCAGGTAACAAAACTTTCGCTACACAATTTCTCAATCCCCAAAATGTGTCTATTCGGAAAGGGAGAGAGAGAGAGAGAGAGAGAGAGAGAGAGAGAGAGAGAGAGAGAGAGAGAGAGAGAGAGAGAGAGAGAGAGAGAGAGAATACAGCAGACCCACCGACTCTTACGCTCAGCTATCCAAATGTTTGCTACCCTCTCTCTCAATCACCAAGATAGTAGATGATTCTTGTGTGTGTGTGTTGGGGGGGGGGGGAGGGGGCGCCGGGGAAAGGGTGTCCAAACTTTCACAGCTCTATCTCTCAATCTATACCTCCCCCTGCCCTCCCCCTTTCACAGACAAAGACATGTGGGTCACAAACTTGCAAGACATGTAAGTCACAAACTTGCCCTGTCCTAGCCCCACAATAGTAAAACCCACTATTATCAGGTAGACAACAAACAGTATGACCTCACCACATATCAATGTCTACAAATGCATACCAGGTGTGTATAGTCTGTGGCAGCCAACTATACATAGCTACAACACCTGCATGAGGCCCAAACCTCCGTGATATCACACAAGTGACTAGCCAACGGTGTTAGGTTAGCCTGCCATTCACGCCAGTGACAATGTTACAGCAATAAAAGCAACCTCACAAGCAACAACAAAAACAATGTCACAAGCAAAGCCACGACATTACTGTCCGTGGGTCATCGCCAGAGCTACGGTATTTGTGCTTTGTGTGACACTCTAAGCACGCAGCCAGACGTTCTGCGAAAAGAGGGAAAGAGATCGAGCCATATGGAATAGAATCTGATGCAATGAAGTCGATCCTCCCACACTCTAACGCATTCGTGTTCAACGGCTGTAAACTGGAGCAAAAAGTGTTAGTTGTGTGCCCACCGTCTTGTTCCATAACCTGAGTGTTGCGCGCACACCCATTTACAGATGTGGCTTATTTTTATGCACATTGTTAATTCCTTGCCTCTCAGGCAGACGCACCTCACATTAGCCAACTCTTACGACATGCTTGTTGGAAAGGCAGTAGGTATATTCCCCCCCCCCAAAATGGGATTTTTCTTATTCAACTGAAGCCCTTTGGCCAACACATCCCATGTCTGCATGCAGCGGTTTCCCGGGTTAGCTTTTCCAGACAGTTTCAGTCACCCTATCACTCATTAATGTAACAATGTTTGCCAAGGGATTGATTTGACCTTTTCATCAAAGACTGTAGCCCCGGCAACAGAGTACACTTCACAGTCTACATAAAAAAAATCAAAGTGATGCAGTAGTTTTATACCGAAACATCAGAGAAAACGGCAAGAACCACCTAGCAACAATTGTTGTGCTTCTTTTTAGAGTTTACCGGCTGTAAACTCCAATGGAAACTTCTGGTTGTTAGCCCACTTCTGGATTTTAAATCTTATCCCAGATTTGAGTTTAACATGCACATCCATTTTACACACATGGCTTATTTACATGCAGACTCTTGGTTCCCTGCATATGCACTCCGACTTCAAAGGAAACGCTCATAATTCTCACCTTTTACAACATGCTTGTAGGGGTTATGGATGCCCCCCCCCCCCCCCATGAAGTCCTGAAGGGAAAAGCTACGATAAACAGAAGGTATGTATGTGTTTGCAACAAATATGTGACCAAGCGGCCCCAGAAACAAACCAGGTCACTTTATCAAGCGGAGCTGGTCTTGACAAGTGGATCTCAAACAAACAGTAGCAGAGTTAGCAAACAACTGCAAGGAATCAACAAAACCCTGATGCTAAATCCAGACCCTGGTATTGGATGACGTTGAGCTCTCCTTGGCTGTTTTCAATTCCTTCTTCACTGATTGTAAGTTCTGCCTTCTTCTTATTTTGTCGTCTCACTGATACCATGTTGCAGCCCAGTGTCGTGGTTTTCTATATTTGTCTTGCGCTTCTCGAGTGGCTTGGGTGATGGATTTGTTTTTGCAGGTTTCGGCTACACCATTTATCCATCTGTTTCTTGGTCTTCCTCTCGCCTTCCTGCCAGATGTTCTGCTGTAAAAAGTCTTATATGCAGTTTGGCCCAGCTGCATTCCCACTTTCTCTCTGATGCTGGTATTCATAACCCTGTCTCTTTTTGTGTTGTTAGTGAACAAGTTTTGCCTGACAATGTTTTTTCAGTTCTTCACAATGTAAGCGGTTGTAAACTCTAGCTGGTTGTTTCGTCTACTCTTAGAATTTGGCGTGCACATCCGTTTTACAGATCTGGCTTATTTGTAGGCAGACTTGCTTTCTCATCTTGCAGGCAGTTGCAGTTCAACTTCGAAGGAACCACCACCAATTAGTCGGCAATTGCAAAATGCTTTTGGGGAGGGGAGCAGTGGGTCTGTTATCCACCCCCCCCCCTCCCCAAAAGGGTCACCGCAACCCACACAGGAAAAAAAAAATTGCAACAGTTCACTAGATCGTGGACTCTGAATCGGTCATGGCACCCAGCACTCAAAGCCACAGTTAGATTCATCCACATCACCATTAATATACATCAGCCACTTAAATCAATAAGTTACGTTTAATCTGCACTATATCGCCCATCCCCACTTATATTTCTTCTTCTTCTTCTTCGCGTTCACCAGCTGTAAACTCTGGCGGGAGGTTCTGGTTGCTCGTCTACTACTGAACTGCAGTCCTGCTCCAAAACCTGAGTGTTGCGTGTGCATCAGTTTTACAGATCTCATTCTCTTGAATACAGACTGTTGGTTCCTTGCCTCTCCGGCAGACACACTCCATCTTCAAAGGAAGCTCCCCAATTAGTTGACTCTTACAACATGCTTTTGGGGAGACAGTGGGTCTATTCTTGTTTTCCCCACAATGGGGCCCCGGAACCCACACAGGGGACTTATATTTCATCAGAAACACTTGAAACTGACAACAAGTATTTATCCCCTTGCAGAGACCCCCCCCCCCCTTCCTAAACCAGACAATGAATGTCAAAAACCTGCAGCACAATTTCAAGCTGTCACAAAACCAGTGACGAATATTTACCTCTGATGATCATCAGGGAGGACAGAATTTGTCATGGTTATTTCCCCTACCAGTGGATTCTGGGAGTGGGGAATTCCTAGTGTAACATCACACAAGTTAATCTTATCTTCTTAATGGCCACAGTGGCCGCCCAGAGGTGATCAATAGCTTTCATGGTGAACATAAACATCATGTGTTCAGTACATGTAGTACCGCCATCAAAATGGATTACTAGAGGCCCAAGTAACATGGTCCGATGAAAGCATTCTAAAGCACAAACAACACTGGATGAAAGTGCAGTGACTGGCCAGCGAAGCACTGCAGAATCAGAAGTTCCAACAAATGGTCCACACTAATTCCCACCCAGGTGATGCGATTATCTATAGAGATGGCTCTCTGTTGAGAGGTGGGAGAAGCGCACTGTTATTCGCAGCAAAAGCGAATGGACATCGCCAAGTTCAAGCATAGCTTCAAAGGTCCTAGGTGGTTTGCATCCTTCAGACAGTGTCTCAAGGGTATGGCAGTGTTTTAGGAAATGAACAGGCAGGCAGATTGGCTGAACCTGCATCATTCAGGGGGTGAACTGACAGATGACAAGCTAGATGATATAAGGATCCATTAGGAGCAAGTGAACAGTGCAAAGGCACAAAAAGATCATCAAGGTCTGAGGAGAATGGTGCTGCGAAGGATGATCTGAGGATCTGACCGACACTCAACACTCAAGGGAAGGGCAAGACATATATACAATCAGGTTGTTAAAGATGGGGAAAGCGCGCTTATTTGAATGTACAGAGTGCTGTGATGTCGATTCTTAATCTACAACAATGGGGTTGGTGTAAGCACAGTGTAGGTTAGTGTGAGCACTGTCACGGATGAGTGAAAGCAAGTGCTGGTGATAGTGACACAGGGAACTGAACAACAGATCACTGTACAGAGATCTGCAACACTAGCAACTCAGCTACTCCTGTCTTCTCTTTAATGTACAAATGTTAAGATTTACTGATGAACTGTCCTAAACTTAATTTTATTAATTTTGAATCTGCCAGAAAAAAATTAGCACTGTATGAAATGAAAGAAAAACGAACAATCTCTAAGAACTGGGCATGCAGGCCCATCTAACTATCTGCCCTTCCTCCTTTCATACATAATTTTATTAAATGGAGCGTAAGCCCTCAAACAACTCAACCAAGTCGTTCTATCCTTTGCTATCGCATGCAGCTCTCCCCATCTGTCTAGCTTCATTCTACAACTCCCTTCTCCATGTTTTTTGGCCTTACTTTATTCCTATGCCCCTGTGGGTTCCAATGCAAAGACATTCTAGTTATATTGCTTTCCGTTTTCTCAATGTGTGTCCTATCCAATGCCAGCGTCTTTTCTTCACCTTTTGGACCACTGGAGTTTGCATAGTTCTCTCCCAAAGCTCTACATTAGTATTCTGTAATATCATTTAATGCTTGAATTACACCTATATTGTCTAACTACAGTAAACCACCCTAACTGTCTTCTCCACGTTCACTGGCTGTAAACTCCAGTGGAAATTTCTGGTTGTTCGTCCACCCCTGGACTTGAGACTTGTTCCAGAACTTGAGTGTTACATGCACATCTGTTTTACAGATCTGACTTTTTGTGTGCAGACTGTTGGTTCCTTGCCTCTCAGGCAAATGCACTCTGACTTTAAATGAAGCCCCTAATCAGTCAACTCTGACGACATGCTTGTTGGGAGGGCAGTGGGTCTATTCTTCTTGTTCCCTATGAAGGGGCTGGGGAACCCACATGTGGAACAGTACTTGTAATAAAGTCATGAATGGTATTTCTAAATTACTTTGTTCATCAAGGGAGCATGTAAACTGTGCTCAGATAATAACTGAACATTTTCTGATCATTTGTATAGTGGCTAGTGAAAGATGGTTCCGCCACTGAGCTGCAGAGTACACTAAACATGTTTTGCATAGGTCTAGCCCAGTTGCCGACAAATCATGGGCCGCATGCGGCTCTTCAGCGGCCTGAGTGTGGCTAGGCCAGTCGGCTACAAACTGTTTTCTGACTCCGAAAAACATGGTTCTCGAAAAAGAAATTTGGCTCTCACAAAAATCGTAATCGTCCTACTGCTGATTTTTGGCTCTTTCAACTATAGAGTTTTCTGACCACTGTTCTAGTCTTAAAAACAGTGGTAGGTAACCTGGAGTCGTTTCTGGACTGTGGTATAACAGGCATGTTTATAATCACACCATAATTACACATATGTACAAATCATAACAAAAGCAGAGGATGGAGATTCCTGTGTAAAAATGAGACATCTAATGCAGAGTTCCCCAATACAGAATACAAAATCACGAAATCAGACGAATGCTAGGAATAAAGCCAGTCTTACAGGTCATCAAAGAACAACAAATGAAGTGGTTTGGACACCTAACAAGAATGCCCTGGTACTATCTGCGAGCCACATTGAAACGTTACAACAGGTATAGAGCGAGTGGAAGACCTTGGATAAGATGGAGTAATGACATTTAGAACAGCTTTACAGAAATGAACATCAGTCTTAATAGTGCTCTTGACAGAGCTCATCAACGAATGTTACATCTCCCATCGACACTTCAACGAGGTATAAGTTGGAAGAGAAGGAGAAGAAGAAGAAGAAAAAAAAGAAGAAACAAATTCTTTGAGGAATATAAAAACACAGCCATTCTACAAAATCTGAAAATGGAAAGAAATATGGCGTAAAGAAACAGAAAATTCTCGCCTGAGAAACTGAAATTCTGTGGCAATGTTAAATGCTGGATTGATTTAGAAATAACAGAGACAAAAGGCGTAGGTCCTGTAAGCAGAAGGGGGGTTTACAAGCATTAGACTTCCCCGTGTGGGATCCAGCACTGTGGGGAAAACAAGAACAGACCCACTGCCTCCTTAACAAGCATGTCATAAGAGTCGACCAATTGGGAGCTTCCTTCGGAGCTGTAGAACATCTGCCTGAGCGGCAAGGAAGAACGAACTGCACACAGTAAAAAGGATGTACATGCAAAACTCAGGCCTGGCACAAGCCCAAGTTCAAAAGAACGAACAACCAGGACTTTCCGCCGGTGAAAAAAGATGAAGTTTCATGAGGGACATAATAATACATGGGACAAGGGAACGGGAAAGAGGCCGGTTCAATTATGTCGCCGTGGTTGGAACAACGTCATGCAGATGAAAGACTATAAGGTGACGATGAGTGAGATCCAAAATCAATCCTAGGTTCTAAAATGTAAGAAAAACTATGACATATTACATTTCTTGAATGCAATCTGCTATATCATTCAGGGCATATACCAAAAGAGGAGAGGGATGTAGAGCAAGAGGCAGACCAAGAAAAAATGAAAAGATAACATCAGAGAAACTCTAAAGTACCACATGGTGTCTTATTCTGCATTTTGCGTTAAAATGATGTATTTGCATAGAAACACAACTATTTTTAAGTCATTATGTTTCTTAAGTAGCTTTCTCACAATCCTATTGGCTCTCCTTGCAATAACGGCCGCTTCGTTGGACAATGGCAAACCACTGAACATAAAATTTGCCAAGAAAAACCACAACAGCAAAAAAATGCTGGAGTTTGTTCTGCAACATCCTGTATAGGATATGCAACTAGCTATTATTGAAAGATATTTTAATAACTGCATTTTCGCTTTGCATTTCATTGTTTACAGTAAAAAGTCTTCAAACATACTTCATAAAAATTTAGCAAGAAAGTATACAAATACACATACCTTCACTAAAAATTCTCATATAGATAGGTGAACTTTTCACTAATCTAATCATCACCATTTAACGAGGTTTAATTATTATTTAACTAATTTTAACTACTTTATTTGTACACTAATTACACTGCAACTAAATTCCGATTTCTTTCATGACAACGGAAGGAACAACCGCAGTGTCAGTTCAGTGGGCGCTTGCAAATTTCAAGTGACACCAGCCACATTAATGAAACTTTTGGACAAATTCACTTTGCAATTATCATGTCGCTTATGTAATTAAACTGTATTATTATAAACGTCACAATTTTCACAGATTTCGCCAGGAAAGAAGTTTGTATTTGTGCTAAAAGAGAGGGAAATCGGTGCATGCGAACCAACTTGACGGGTAGAAAAAAGATAACTTACGTTCGTTTCTTGTCCTCTTGTTTCAATCGGGGCTTGGCCTTTGATCTCTTTTTGCGAGCCTGGATCGCTAAAGCTGAAACAAAATTCGTATTTTAAATGCCAAGCCTCAAAATGTGTGTAGATGCGAAGATAAAAGAAAAAAATCGGTCGAATATACGAACCTTTCCGAGGAATTTTACTGCTCATCTTGTGTTTTCATTGAGAGAGCCAGCGCGCATGCGTGGTTGCATTGTGGGAAATAACATGGAAGGGAACGGATTGGGTCAGGGGAAGTGACTTTCGGAATGCGCAGAGTCGCGGTTGTGTCCCTTTAGTAGATTCACAAGAGAGTTGTCTGTCTTTTATGTTTGCAAGAGGATTGTCTCTCTTTGAGGTTCACAGATGTTGTCTCTGAGGTTTTAAAATTAATAAAGTAACAGAAAGTATATTGAACGGCACTCATAGAAAGAAGTAGAAAGATAGAAGAACACACTAGACAACATAAAAATCGAAAGCTATAGTTACCGTGCCGGGAATTGAACCTGTCACCTCCAGACGGCGTCTGCGCCTCGCCATGAATACAAGTGTACTAAGATATATGGTCAACTAGGCACCCCCAAAAAAAGGTGTCTTATTGGCCATGTCTATCGTACAGCTTGAAATCCACGACTATGGAATACGGACATAATTAATTTCAACCCATTGAAATGGCACCATAGGTTACAGAAATTTATATAAACGAAGCAAATGTCGAAAAACCATCACAGCAACAATTTACGAACACAGTAGACCTTATTGCTTTGTCTAGAACACACAAACATTTAAGAAAGGTATTTGATTGGTAGGTTCCGGTGTGTATACGTCATTCCTATAAATAAACAGAGGGGAAACCATTTGAGGCCGTTAAATATTATGAATTAATCAAGTAACAGAAAGTATTGTGCACGGCACTCATAGAAAGAAGTAGAAAGATTGAAGAACACACTAGACAACATACAAATCGAAAGCTATAGTTACCGTGCCGGGAATTGAACCTGTTTATTTATAGAGGTTTTAAAAATAACTTTCTCAATTGATTGTCTGAGTTTTTATCAAATAGATTCCTGACATGGTTTATATTCCTTTGGTAGGTTCACAAGAGAGAGTCTCTCTTTGAGGTTTATATGAGGATTGTCCCTCTTTGAGGTTCACAAAGGGGTTGTCTCTCTTTGAGGTTTACAAGAGGTTGTCTCTGAGGTTCCACTATAGCTTTCTGAATTTATTGTCTGAGTTTTTCTCAGATTCCTTACATAGTTGTATCCGTTTGTTTGATCTATAAGAGCATTGTCTCTTTGAGGTTCACAAGGGGGTTGTTTCTGAAGTTCCAGTATAGCTTTCTGGATTGTTAGTCTGAGTTTTTATCAGATTCCTGGCGTAATTGTATCCCTTTGGTAGATTTTAAAAAGTCGTGTCTCTCTTTGAGGTTCACAAAAGTATTATTTCTTTTTGAAGTTCACAAGAGTTTGTGTCTGAGGTTCACAAGAGGGTTGTCTCTCTTTGAGGTCCACAAGAAGGTTGTCTTTGAGGTTCCAATATAACTTTATGAGTTGACTGTTTCTGTTTTTGTCAGATAGATTCTTAACATGGCTGTATGCCTTTGGTAGGTTCACAAAATGGTTATTGATCTGAATGTTGAAATGAGAATCTATATCATAGCACTCGGGACACTCCAATAAGCGCCCCATCCCCATCTTCAGCAGCAAATAAAGAGTTTTAATTCCGTTGACACCAGTAACTGTCTGAAGGTATATCCGTCTCGCCTTTCCCTTATATGTTGAGCATCGGCCAGATCCCCTGGCAACTCCTCGCAGAGCTATTATCCTCAGGCCGTAATGATCTATGTGCGCCTCCGCACTGTTCGCTCGCTCCCAGGGGGGTACACAATATCTAGCTTGTCATACACCAGTGTGTTTCTGTGTCTGCGTGAGTATCCGCGTGTGTGTTTGTCTGCGTGTGTTTCTGTAGGTGTGTCTGTGTGTATGTATATATGCGGATGTGTGTGTGGGCGTGTGACTGTTTAAGTGAGTGGGTGGTCCCGGTCCAATATGATCATAACCCTACACAGATCAGACTTTCCCACTGGTACTCGATCAATTCCTCTCATCGCCCAATGTTCTTCAGCATGTACACTTGTATTATTGTGTCTTCTGTTTAAGCCATCCTCGATTTACTCTTTCAGCCTCTGACCCTTACCTGCAGCCAAAGCTTCATACAGAGGGTGTTTTTTTGTCTGCAGCTACTCTGAGGTATGACTTAGCCTGCAGCAGCTTTAGCCTATCTGCAACAGTCAGCAATGCAAGTATGTATCGGCATGACCTGGAGAGAATGTCCAAAGGATGCTAACTACCTAGGACCTCTGAAATGTTGCTTGCGCCTCTGAATGGAGCATACCCGTCTCCACCTTTCTGAACATGCTCTATGAGTCAGTTAAAATCACGGCATGTGTGTACAACTGATTCTCAAGCCAGCAGAATGCTACAGTGACTGCCTCCACCTCCATTCTTAAACTAGACGCTGTTTGAGATTCTAATGTAGCTTTCAGAAATGTTTGTATAAGTTTTTATCAGATAGATTCCCGAAATGGTTGTATCCCTTCGGTAGATTTATAAGAGAGCTGTCACTCTTTCAGGTCCAAATATAGCTTTCTAAAAGGGTTGTCTGAGCTTTTATCAGATAGATTTTTGGTAGGTTCACAAGAGAGTGTCTCTCTTTAAGGTTCACAAAAGGGTTGTCTTTCTTTGAGATTCCAATATACTTTTCTGAAATGGTTGTCTGAGTTTTTATCAGATAGATTCTAAACATAGTTGTATCCCTTTCGTGGGTTTATAAGAGGGTTATCTCTCTTTGAGGTTCAATATAGCTTTCTGAGATGGTTGACTGAAATTTTCTCAGGTAGATTCCTGACAGGGTTGTCTCTTTGATTTTCTCATGGCTGTCTTTAAAAGATAGGTTTCTGACATGGTGAAGAGAATTGCAGTAACAAGTGCTTCAGGTAAAGACAGAGTTACGGTAATGTGTGCTTCTTTTTATCGAGTCATTCCCCTGTGGGATGCAATTTTTCGTTATTTAAAGCCCTACTCTGGCTCTTGCCAGGGGCTGCAATATAGCCCGGCCATAAATATGGTCTAATGGCTGAACGCGGTGGGACCTCTCCACGGGTGATCCTCATCCACATGGTGGCACTTTGTGTCATCGGGTGTTCATCGCTTGTGTAATGTCCTGGTGGGGTAAAAGAAGATAGATAGAAAGATGTGTGCTTCAGATAAAGACAGAGTTACAGTAATGTGTGCTTCAGACTGAGAAAGTTACGTTAAGTGCTTCAAATAAAGAGACGGTTACAGTAAAGAGTGCTTCAGAGAGACAGAGAGAGAGAGAGAGAGAGAGAGTTACAGTAACAAGGGTTTCAGAGAAAGAGAGAGACTTGCATTAACAATGTGCTTGAGATAGAAAGCGTTACAGTAACAAGTGCTTAAAGTAAAGAGAGCTACAATAACGAGTGCTTCTGATAAAAATATTGGATATCCTTTACACACCGTTGTAGAACCAACATCAGCAATATGTTGGCTGGTTGATTTCACTAGGCAATTTTACAGCTTGCGCAAATAGCAGCACAAGATTTTTCCACACACATCACATTTTCTGAATCTGGCTCCAGATATTTATAGTTTATTAGTCATCATCATGTAGCAGGTCCTTGGCAGAACGTAGACCTCATCACGGTCTGCCTGAAAGAAACTCGGACTTTCGCCAGCTCTCCCACCTCATGTACTTTCATACTCAAGGAGTCACTTATATCCTGTGCCCATCTTCATGTTGATCAGCCCCTGCCTCTCCTTCCTGGTACCAAGCTATCTGCTATTATTTTTTCCAATACGTCATGGTTCTTGTTATTCTTGATAGTAGTAATACAAATAATTAGGCCTGAAATTGTCGTGATCAATTCAATTGTATCAAATCAGCATCCAATTAACATACAGGAATAACAACACACTAAATAAGCAATTTTTTTTTTAATGAACAAGGGGGTTAAAGGTGTGCCATTAGTTACACTTCTTCTTCTTCTGCCTTTCTATCCCCCAATAGAGCATAAGCCCTCAACCAACTCATGCCAAGTCATTCTATCCTTCGCCATTGCATGGAGCTCTCCCCATGTCCTCCCCATCTTTCTAATTAGTTACACTAATCAAGCCATTCTCTTGTCACCTGTCAGTACTGCTATCAAGAGTGTAATGCCCATGACATGGTGAAGACTAAAATGGTGATATCCTAATGACAGTTTAAAGATGGTCATTCACAGACATGCATCACCATACTGCACCTTTGTTTACTGTTGAATTTCACTCCTTCACTGATAATCCAATGGATAACAGAAAGCTGCTCCTTTTTGGTGCATGTCAAAATTGGTGTGGCTATCTTTAAACTATCATTATGAGGTCTTCATGTTCATCTGCAATCTGATGTCATGTGCTCAACATTTTTGACCTCCTTTACAACAATAGTGACAGGTCACACGACAATAGGTTACTGTAATTTCTATCACACTTCTAATGTTTTCATCTAAAGCCCCTTATAATAATAATAATAATAATAATAATAAAATGATGAGACTAATAAATATTTTAATATATAATTATGCACGACACACGTAAGTGTAGAAAAGTAGTTCCATGCTTTCCTGCAGGTACAGTAAAATGGTGTTAAGAAAAGATGCTGCCAATGTTTGCTAGACTACAAATGAAGACTCCCAGAAATGACTGGCTCATTAATGTAATAGTTGTACACATACTTATGTTTCATGACATGGGAAAATCTTCTTCTTTTTTTGCGTTCACCAGCAGTAAACTCTGGTGGAAAGTTCTAGCTGTTCATCCACTTCTGGACTGCAATCCTGTTCCAGAACCTGAGTGTTGCATGTGCATCCGTTTGATAGATCTGACTAATTTGTATACAGACTGTTGGTTCCTTGCCTCTAAGGCAGATGCACTCTGACTTTAAAAGGAAGCTTCCAGTTAGTTCACTCCTACGACATGCTTTTAGGTAAGCAGTGGGTCTATCTTGTTGTCCCTATAAAGGGCCCCGGAACCCACACGGGGAAGCGGGGCAATAATAATATAGCAGACTAACAAACTAAATGTAGTAAAAGTAATTTTCACAAACAAAAAATATCCTGTTCAACCGTCAGGGTTATAATTAGGATAGATTGTGGGGAAAACAAGAATAGACCCACTGCCTCCCCAACATGTTGTGTTGTGCAGGGAACCAACAATCTGCAAACAATTGAGTCAGATCCGTTAAAAGGAGGTGCACGCAACACTCAGGTTCTGGAACAAGACTAAAGTTCAGGGGTGGACAAACAACCAGAACTTTCCACTGGAGTTTACAGCCAGTGAACGTAAGGAAGAAGAGAACTGATTGAAAGCACATGAGATGGAAGGCTGTGAATAGATATGACTACCACAGCCACATGGCATTGACCAAGAAGAAGAAGATGCATCAGTGCAAAGTAATCAGCACTGTTCATTGATTAACTTACTAATCACAGGCAGTTTACGAAACAGGTAATGGATATGACAGCAAGCATTCGTAGATCAAAGTAAAAATTCTTCTTTGTTCACCGGTTGTAAGCTCCGGCAGAAATTCTTGGTTGTTTGACCATTTGGACTTTGGCTTTGTGCCAGGGCCTGAGTGTTGCGTGTACCTCTGTTTTACTGACTTATATGTGTGCAGCTGGTTGTTCCTTGCCACGCTGGCACATGTACTCTGACTTCAAAGGAAGTCTCCAGTTAGTTGACTCCTATGACATGGTTGTTAGGGAGGTAGTGAGTCTATTCTTGTTTTCCCCAGAATAGGGCCCAAGAACCCATATGGAGAAACGTAAAGATTTATAAAGAATGAGTGTGCATCTCGAGAAAGAAAAAAATTCATCCGCAGCTAGAAATTATACAGCGTGGATTTTTATCGTGGCATGGGACATCACAGGTCGACCCAGCCTTAAATGGGTACCAGGATGGCTGTCCTGGGGAAGTAAAGATGGCCGGCGTAATGCTGACCACATTACCCATCCAGTGCCGATTGGTCTGTAAAAATATGGGACGCTCTGCCCATATACCCAATGCGCCTTAGGCGTAATAAGGGATCTTTACTTACTTTACTTTACTAGAAATTATACAGATTAGGCTGTCATAAAAACTGTCTGTATTTACTATTTACGAAATCACAAAATCAGACAAATGCTAAGAATAAAGCCAGAACAACAAATGAAGTAGTTTGGACACATAACAAGAATGCCCTGGTACTATCTACCACACTAAAACGTTATAACGTGTATAGAGCGAGTGGAAGACCACTCAAATATGGAGTGATGACATTAGGGTCAACTTTATAGAAATGAACATCAGTCGTAATAGTGCTCTTGAGAGAGCTCATCAACGAACGTTACATCCCCCCTCCCCACTTCCACCCGACACTTCAATGAGGCACAAGGGGGAAGAGAAGGAGAAGATGAAGAAGAAGACAGGGGGTCTTTGAACCTGACTGTTTAAGGCTGTATGGCTAGTGTTTTCACCACGGACTTGCAGGTTAGGATTGTATTTTTTTTACCATGAAATTAAAAATAAAAAATAAAAAAATAACCTAACTAAGGATTTAAACTTGTGTCTTCGAATAAACTTCTTTTTCTTCTTCACTTCCTCTTTTACTGCTGTGGGTGTCGAGGGAGATATAAGGTTCTGTTTCTAGCTCTTCTGGCATCTTCGACCATAGGCACATCGTGCTTTGTAGAGTTTCTCTGATGTTATCCTTCTATCTTGTTCTTGGTCTACTTCGTGCTCTACGTCCTTCTTCTCTTTCCATGTATGCTTTGTATGGTATGGTGTCACAAGGCATTTTCTCTAAATGGGCAAACCATTTCACCTGCTGTCTTTGTATGTAATTTAGAATTGGTTCTGTGCCGACTTTTTCTCTTATGATCTTATGTCTTATGGTCACTCCTACAGCCCTTCTCAGACATCTCATCTCCATGGTTACTAATTTTCTTCGAATAAACGAATAAACAAAATTGGCTGTAATGGCTGTGAATTTTAGATTTAGAAAACACAACCACAGTAGAATATTTATAGTATGCATCAAAGGGAAAAAAATGGAAAGTCCTGACAAATAATGTGCTGAAGCTGAATGTGTTCGCAGAAAGGGAAAATATATTTTTGCAGTAAATACTGTAGTAAATAAACACATCATAGCCAACATTCTGTTCAGGATAAAGGCAAACATGCAGCACATACATATAAAACTGTATGCAAACCTTGAGTGCTGTCTAAAAACATCACCGTTCTGTTAAGGATAATTGTGAACATAAAAGAACACATATAAAACTGTGAAAACCACCAGTGCTATCATTTACATCAACATTCTGTTCAGGATAAATGTGAACATAAAGAATATATATAAAACTGTGTGAAAACCACCAGTGCTGTCATCAACATCAACATTCTGTTCAGGATAAATGTGAACATAAAAAATATATATAAAACTGTGTGAAAACCACCAGTGCTGTCATCAACATCAACATTCTGTTCAGGATAAATGTGAACATAAAGAATATATATAAAACTGTGTGAACACCACCAGTGCTGTCATCAACATCAACATTCTGTTCAGGATAAATGTGAACATAAAGAATATATATAAAACTGTGTGAACACCACCAGTGCTGTCATCAACATCAACATTCTGTACAGGATAAATGTGAACATAAAGAACATATATAAAACTGTGTGAAAACCATGAATGCTGTATAAAAACATAAACATTCTGTTCAGGATAAATGTGTACATAAAGAACACATTAAAAAGAACTATGAAAACCATGAGTGCTGTCATCAAATTTCTGTTCAGGATAAATGTGAACATAAAGAACATATTTAAAAAAAACTGTATGAAAACCATGAGTGCTGTTATCATCAACATTCTGTTCAGGATAAATGTGAACATAAAGAACATATTTAAAAAAAACTGTATGAAAACCATGAGTGCTGTTATCATCAACATTCTGTTCAGGATAAATGTGAACATAAAGAACCTATATAAAACTGTGTGAAAACAATGGATGCTGTCTAAAAACGTTAATATTCTGTTCAGGATAAATGTGAACACAAAAGAACACATATAAAACTGTGTGAAAACCACAAATGTTGTCATCAACAACGTGATCTTGTCATGTTCATCTAATGCATTTCTTCAGGACCATAAAACTCTATTTCAACATTCTTTCAATATTGTTGTATTTTCTGGAAGGGGAAGTTGAACACATTATTGACTTCCTTCTTTTTCTTAACATTCACCAGATGTAAATTCTGGTAGAAATTTATCAACTCCTGGACTTTGATCATGTTCTGTGGGCACATCCATTTTACAGATCTTGCATATTTGTACGCAGACTGTTGGTACTTTGTCTTTCAGGTAGACACACTCTGATTCCGATGGAGAGTTCAGCCCAACACATCCAATTTAAAAAAAACTTAATTGCCTTTTATGACATGCTTGCTAGTAAATAGAGGGTCTACCCCCCTCCTCAAATGGCAAAATGGGACACAGAACACACATGGAGAACTTATAAGCACAACTTTCTGTGCTAAATGAGCATATCTAAGCATAAGTCAGTATTGATCCACATTAGAAAAGTGCATGAGTTGTAATTACAAGTTGTAATTAGAAGTTGTAATTACCTCTACTACTATACCAAATTGAAAAGACAGTGTGTGAATAAAAACATACATTACTTGTGTTTTGTTGCTGTTGTTGAGAAATTGTCAAATTCTTAAAAGAATCATAGATTCCCAAATTAATTTCAATCATCCCCGCGTTGGTTCCGGGGCCCCATTGTGGGGAAAAATAAGATTAGACCCATTGCCTGCTTAAAAGAATGTCGTAAGAGTCGACTAACTAAGAGCTTTCTTCAAAGTCAGAGTACATCTGCCTAAGAACCAACATCATCAGTTCTCGTTATGCCTAGTGGCATGTGAGGCTTCAGAGAGGACTTTCCATGCTTTCCTGTCCTGTGCAATCTTCAGTGCAGTTTTCCATGTCAAAATGCCGCACTCAGGTCACTTTCCATCGTTCGTCTCCATGTTGTTTTTGGGCGCCCTTGTTTTCTCTTTCCCTCTGGTGTCCATGTGAGAGCTGTTTTGGCAGGTGTATCAGAAGTCATTCTAATAACGTGGCCAAGCCATTTCCATCTTCTCTTGGTAATTATACTGTCTAAAGTTTCTTGGTTTGTGGCTTGAAGTAGTTTAGTGTTTGAGATTGTATCTGGCCATACAATTTTGAAGGAACCTACAGTCTGCATGTAAATGAGTCAGACCTGTGAAACAAATGAGCACACAACACAGTTTCTGGAATAGGACTAGAGTCGAAAAGTGAATGAACAACCAGAACTTTCTGCTGGAGTTTACAGCTGGTGAACGGGAAGAAGAAGAAGAAGACTAAGTTAGTGTATATTTTTGACAAATGCAAAATTACATTTTCGAAATTAACTATGCACTTTTGATTCACACACTGAAAATTTCAAATACAATTTAAAGTATTTAAACGAATAATTAGAAAATGCAATTTAAAGAAAAACTGCTAAAAGCAAATTAAAAAAAAAAAAAATTCAACTTTGACAAATTTAAAATGCCCTGCCTCATAAAGCAAGATAGAAGCAACGGATTCTTATTTTATTCAGTTTATTGTAAACAGAAGTAGTGGTTGCTGTACGGATACAGAGGCCCACAGTGGACGTGGATTTATCATTGTCAAAATGATTCCAGATTTTAAAGTCATTTGTAACTGGTGGACAAACATGTTTATTAACCAAGAAATGCTCTACACTAAATTGTTTAGATTTTTAACGTGACAGATAGCATTGCTGAAAATTGAGGATTTATACATGAGGATCAAAATCCTTAAGCCTCACAACAGTAACTTTATTTCTAGACAATAAAATTAGCTTTTGTATAAAAGTAGACTTTTTTTAAACTTCTTATGCTGGGATGTCTTTTCCTTTATTTCGTTTAGTTATCCAGAGAATCTGAATTTCTGCTTCTTCTTTCTTTCTCTCATCTTCTGTGTTCATCTGAAGATGTAAGTTGTGATACGTCTGTTTACAGCATGACTGTGATACATGACTTTATCGGGCATTTGTTGCCGAAGTTAACCTTTATGGAAATAAACAAAAGGTTGAAAATATCTTGTAGTTTCAATAAAACCAGCACAGAAAAACAGTTTTATTTTGAGACATTTAAAAAAACTACTAGTTTTATGGTATAAAATATAATTCTAATAGACTGTTTCTTTAATTAAATGTTTTTTTGTTTGTTAAGTTACAAAAAAGCAATGACTTTCTTCATGTCACTGGCGCACCTGGCTTTTGCTGTGTGACCTACATTTTGTAGACCAGGCGGTGCTCAAAGGATCATATGGTTATTATCACACCGAATGCATTTTCTTTCTTTAGACAAAAACACATTGTACGTAACTGAAATGTTATATGTAATTCCATTTTATTATTTGATCTGTAATATTCTGTGTGCGGTTTCCAGGACCCTATGGTGAGTGGCAGGGTGGGGGAGTGGGGTCGGGAGGGGGGGGGGGGGGGAGAAGGGGTAGATTCTCTGCCTCCCTAACAAGGTGACTAATAAGGTCAGTTTTCTTCAAAGTCAGAGTGCATCTGCCTGGGAGGGGGGGGGGGGGGTGAGGGTGAGGAGCCAACAGTCTGCATACAGATAAGCCAGTTCTGTAAAGCGTATGTGCACACAAAACTAAATTCTTGGAATAAAACAAAAATCCAGAAGTGGATGAATGACCAGAACTTCCCACCAGAACTTACAGCTGGTGAACACTCAAAAGAAGAAGAACTATAATGATATACGTTGCAATGTTACTATTCTAACTGTAGTTTTCCATTCACACAATGCACAGCATTTTCTTCACTGGATTGAATTATTTAAAGATGAGTTAACTTCTGTATGCAGACTATGATATTTCCCTAGCTCAGACACTGACCATCTGTTAACTGACAATGCCTTGTAGCATAAAGGAGAAAATAGACAAAAGAATAACAGAAGATAATATTTATTGCACCTAATTTTGATAGGACATCAATAAGATCAAAAAGTGATCTATAAAAACAACTTCCTCACTGACTATGAACACATTTCACAGAGACTAGACTGGCGTTTTAAATTAAAAACATTAGCATTCTGGTACATTCTGTGAAGCGCTACAAGATTCCTGAACAGCCTTGGCTGTATTACATTCTGCCACTACAGACGAATCAGACAATGTCTGAGGGCAACTGCTACTGCTGCCAGACTCCACAGTAGGCTGCATGCAGATATGATTATATTTATCATTGCTTGTAAGAGGCGGTGCACGAGGTTTATACCATGACATACAGGCGGCGACACTGTCTTGGGGTTCCTTCTTACTTTTGATTGCTTGATGCTGCCGGCTCTGCAGAGAGAGCATCAAAGATTCGTTGCTCATGGCATTTATAAAGTGACAGTTTGGTGAGTCAGTCCCATGGACTGTACGATACATTGTGGTGGCAGGTGGACCGTCAAACGATGTCAAGGGTCGCTTGACAAGCATCTGGATATTTGGCTCTTCCATCCTGAAATCTTGCTTGTAAGAAGATGTCAGAGGACGTCCACTATTTGAGTGGGATACATGGGAGGACCACATCGTTCCCGAACGGAAACATTCCGATCGCTCAGGATGCTTTTTCCTACCTTGTCCCTGAAAACAAATTTAACAGACATATTTAGAAACAAGAAACTTATATAGATTTCTGAATAATACAACTTTGTCCGGCTTGATGTTGACCACATCTTACCTTGACTCCCCAAAAGAAAATTCAACAGACATACTTCTGCTTCTGTTTGTCTAAAATTAAAATTGCCTTTATCAGCAAATTTGTATCCCTTATACATTTCACTGTCATTTTTAGTTCATTCAGTGGTCCGTGGTGTTCACATTAACAGACATACAAAATATTTAGAACCAAGAAACTTCTAAATATTAATAAATAATACATCTTTTGCCGGCATGATGCTGACCACATCAGCCATCAAGCACAAATTCTTTTTTTTTCTTTCTGTTGTCCATATCCTGCTGTTTACTGCTATGCTTTGCAGGTCGTCAGATTATCAGTATCTGAGCTAGAGCAGGCTCAGTTGCTTGGTGTGCTATGATGTTGTGGAGTCTCATCAGTGATTCCTTCAGTCCATATTCTTCATGGTCCTCCCCTACCTCTTGGTGTTTCTACTTTCACGTTGTACACTCTTGTTGTTGGCATCATTAGATTGGATCAACTCTTTCCTGTGTTAGTACCCACGCCCCACTGGGAGGGGAGGTGGCGAATAACAGACCCACTACCCTCCCCTCTCTTCCTTACCAAGCATGACGTAGAAGGTGACTAATTAGAGGTGTTTTTACAAAGTCATGGGTGCATCTGCCTAAGAGGCAAGGAACCAACACTCTGCATACAAAAAAACCAAATCTGTAAAATGGATGTACACCCACACACACCAAAAAAACTCTTCAAGATCAAGACCAAAGTCTAGGAGTGGACGAACAACCAAAACTTTCCTCCATAGATTACAGCCAGTGAACTCTTACAAGAAGAAGAAAATATAAATTGGTCAAGACTTTGGTGCACCTCTTCGTAAACCCCCAGTTGAAGGAACACCAGGACTCTCCTCAAGTTCCTGTTTCAGTTTTGCACATCCCTGAGCTGGAGGAGGGAAGGAAAGCTCAGCTTTTTAGTCCTCATGGAGTTTCTGCTTCATTGCCAGGTGAGACCCCATGTCGGTTCAGGGCCCTATTGTAGGGGAAACAAGAATAGACCCACTGTATCCTCAACATGTATGTCGTAAGAGTAGACTGATTGGGTGCTTTATTCGAAGTAGGAGTGCATTTGCCTGTTAGGCAAGGAACCAGTAATTTGCATACAAGTAAGTCAGATGTGCACACAACACTCAGATTTTGAAACAAGACTAACTAATGTCCAGATGTGGACGAACAACCAGAACTTTCTGTCCAAGTTTACAGTCAGTGAACGCAAAGAAGAAGAAGAAGAATACCAGGTGGGAAAGACATTTTACAAATCAGTCTGAATAGAAAAAAGTATTTATGGAAAAAGGCGGGATGTATCATGGGCCTACATGCCCAATTCTTAACCATTTAAAAACCAAGTTTCTTCCCTCATTTGTTCATTCACTTTGATAGATGCATGTCATCTTCAAAGATGGGACAGCATGCACATCCATGAACTGGAGTTATGGGTTACCAGTGAGAGTCTTCCAAAGGACTCTCAACCAACTAAGTGTTTAATTAATATTTTCAGCTACAGTAACTCAGAAAAATAAAATAAGCAAACCTGGCCAAAGATAGACACATCATTAGGAAACAGGTTCCTGTTATCATGGTAAGAAAACACATGGGAGCTTGTTGGTTGCTGTTAAATAAATAATTGTTATAAATGACATGAAGCAATAGAATTAAAATCGTATTTTTCTTCATCTCCTCTAGCTGTACAGTTTCTCTGATATTATTTTTTTCTTGGTCTACCTTATGCTCTAAATCTATCTCCTCTTTTAATGTATGCCCTGTATGGTATGGCATCAGAATGCATCCTCTCCAAGTGGACTAACCATTTGATTTTTTTTTTTTTTTGTAATTTAGAATTGGTTCTGCGCATACATTAATTTTCTCTTATGAATTCATTCTTGATTTTGTCTTTTCTGGTCACTCCTGCAGCCCTTCTGAGAACATCTCATTTCCATGGTTACTAATTTTGGCTTTTGCAAAATCCAACATAAAAAATAAACACATCTGCAGAAGAGCTTCACTGCATGTAACTAGGACAGCATCTGTCCACTGGATGGGGTTAGAAACTAGGGAAATTTTTCTCAGTCAATTTAGGCAATTCTTGTCAACAGTTTCCAACTCATTGTCTATCTGGGGGTTCATCTGGGTAAAGATGCAACAACACAGCATTTAGGACAAGCCCACATTAGGTCTGTCTCCCTCCTCAACAGACAGTAAACTGTCTTTGTACTGATGGTACCTGTTGTCATCAGATTATCTACTTGTCTTGCTCTCCCCACACCCCTCGAGTGGTGCCTAAAGCCCACAGGCATTCCCCGCCGCATCATTCTCTCCAGGTAGAGGTTTCAGTGTTTTCCATTTTACTCGTTACACAAGATAGAGATCACCTCTGCCATGTGCAGTTGCAGTACACCCCCAAGCAGGGCCAGTCCAGGCAATTTCTGCCTGCTAACTCCCAAACACTTCTGGGCAAAATATCCGTGTGACCCTAACCTGCATCCTTTGTGTTGATATGGCCTACTCTATATGAAGACCGCCTGACTCAGCCTTTCTGGGCATGCTTTATGAATCTGATACAATGAAAACAGTATAACAAGTAAAGTCAGGAGATGTGAACCAGCATCATTGCGGGGTTATAAACCATAAGTGCTATGCCACCAGTACGGACAGCTGATAAGAAACTGTCTGCCGGTGTCGCCGTCCGCACGCAACCCCGTAGCTACAGCGATGTTCCTCAATTTACCCCAAAGTGTTAACTCTAGTACCTATTTCCTAGAGGCTGGGTGAACCTCAGAAACTGCCCAGTTTCGAACACAGGCTGTGGGCTGCAGCGAGTCGCAGCTGGATTTGAAAGCATGTCTCTTATTGACTGCGCTAATGTGGCCCCCTGAAAACAGTATACCACTTGATACTTTCTTTATCAACTCACTGTTCAGAGAGGAAGCAAAGAGAGTTAAAATAACATCTGTCTAGAACAGTGGTTTTCAACCTATTTTATCTGGTGCCTTTCAAGAATATATGGCAAGACCACCATGACCCCAACTTTAAAAATAAAATGTGATTAAAAAGAGGAGAAAAAAAGAAAAATTTCGAGCATTATTAACAAGAACTAGGAGAAAGACATCCACGAAAGTCAAAGTCTCAACTAACATAACGTACTTCCCTGTTTTTTTTTATAAATAGTTCTACAGTTTTTTTTTTTTATAATTCTTTTTCTTTTGTTTGCTTGAAATAAGTTACCCATATCTGCAATGCTGTCTCTAGTATGAACTTCATTGACTTATGTAATTCACTTAGTTTAATTTCCATGAATGCCTCTCTTGGCCAGAAGTTTTTGCCTGGAAATTATGTATTTGGGATAGTCTTGGAGTTCGTTATCTGTTCTCTCAGGTGCCAGTCCACATGTGCACATGGCTGATTCACCAATCTTACATTTTGTGTACATGTGGCTGTGAAGTCGACTGTACCTGTTCTAAGGCGTAGAATAATATCTTGCTCTGGTCTGTCCATATTTATAATTAAACTGAAAGAAAAAAATTTAGTTTAACAGACTGTTATAAGTACAAGTGAAATTTCAAAATTGCTTCATTGTTATAAGTACAAGTGAAATTTCAAAATTGCTTCATTGTTATAAGTACAAGTGAAATTTAAAAAAAGCTTCATTGTTATAAGTACAAGTGAAATTTCAAAACTGCTTCATGGCCTCCTTGAAACTTCCTTGCACCTTCTTTAGGGGCTGCAACCCCAACCCCCCCCCCCCCCTCCTCTCCCATCAGGTTGAAAACCACTCGTCGAGAGAGATGGCAACTTGGATTTTAATAACATCTGTTAAGAACATGGCGAGTAAATATAATAATGAAACAAGATATGGGTTAAAATTAAAACTGGAAGGGAGAAAATAAATTAAACCTACTGAAGATCGGTGAAGGAAGGCGTCAGGCGGTTGAGGTTTTGCCAGGTGCCTATACTCGTTGATGAAATCTGGACGATTTCTCATGCGATGATGGCCATAATAGCCTGTTGGAAACTAACACAAACAAAAACAACAGATGGTGTTAAGTTCATGAGATTACAAAATTGACAATTTTCTTAGCGTACGCCGGCTGCAAATTTCAGCGGAAAGTTCTGGCTGTTCATCCAATCCTGGACTCTGGTCTTGATCCAGAACTTGAGTTTTCTGTGCACATCCATTTGATAGATCTGGCTCATTTGTATGCAGACTGTTGGTTCTTGTCACAACATAGCATAGTCGATACAAATAATTTACGCAATATTAAATAGACAAAACTGTTAAGCAAATGTAAGTATCCAGTATCTGACAAGAAGAAGAAAGTACTTTATATATTACGATCATAACCCAGAAAAGTAAAAGGAGATATTTTCCCTGTGTGGATTCCAGGACCCCACCCCTTCCCACACCCCCTTTTTCCCTCACAAATATGTCATAGGAGGCAACAAATTAGGGTTGTTTCCTTCAAAGTCAGAGTACATCTGCCTGAGAGGCGAAAAATCAACAGTCTGCAAACAGATAAATAAGATCTGTAAAACTGAAGTGCACATAAAACTCAAGTTCTGGAATAAGACTCAAGTTCAGAAGTAGGCAAACAACCAGAAATTCCTGCCGGAGAGTAGGTGGAGAAGAGGATATCTATAAGTGAAGTAAAGTAAAAAGTAAAGGACCCTTTCCACGCCTTTAGGCGTATAGGGCATATAGGGCTAGACCTATATTTTTATAGACCAACGGCACAAGATGGGTGATGTGGTCAGCATCATGCCGGCCGCCTCTACTTCCCGGGATTGCACCCGGTACCCACTCAAGGCTGGGTCGACCTGGGCGCCAAGGTCATTTTTGAAGAAAAGTCCGTCTCCACCAGGGAGCGAACCCACGACCTTCCGATCTGCGGCGTGCGTCTAGCTGCTCTGCCACGGCGACTCCCAGGATATCTATAACTATAATTAAATTTACAACTAATATAACAATTAGATCATTACATAAATTACTATAAAATATTCAGTGAGCCAATTCCTAAATCTAACGGAGAAAAAAAAGACAAAAATCGTTAAAGTCCCAAATAAATAAGTTCATAACTGAACAATTTTCACAATGGCTGGAAAGGCAATCAGAAATATAACTGTCCTGACTGACTGACGTTCAACCCCAAAAGGACTACATGACGAGCGACAAATGGCTCTCCTCCGAACTTTAACCCAATATTATGGCGGCCATAAAATATCCTTACGGGGCTCAGGCATATGTAAAATGCTGACTTTCTGCCAAGGATCAAATCGCGGTAAAACTAGGATTACTTGACAATTTCAAGAGACGCAACATTGCAGACGATAGTAGCAGACAATAATAGCATGTCCAAAACGCGATTAAACTCACCGCCGAGCGTATCCCCCGTGCCGCTACTCGCGGCGCGGATGAGGGGCTAAAATAGGTGCCTGGCACTTACGAGCAAATTAATTGGAGGAAGTTGCAGGAGCTGCTGCTCGTGAGTCCCAGCTATCTAGTTTAGCCCCCTTCCGTGCCGCACGTAGCGGCACGGGGGATACTGTCGGCGGTGAGGCATAGTCACAGAAACAGGTCCGCAAGTAACATATCGCTGAGACCCTGTTAGAGCATTTGTTTCGTTATACGTAGCCGGCATATTTTTAATAGAACTGAACCCCGTAAGGATGTTTTATGGCCGCCATAATATCGGGTTGAAGTTCGAAGGTGAGCCTGACAAACAACCAGTGGCATAAGGTGTCAACATTTGGATGAGAATCGACCTGATACCTTGTTCAACCCTAGGCTATTTTCGGGCCAGTGAACAGCGGGAGTGGGGCTTTGAAAAATACATCCCATATCGGGACGAAGGCGAATATAACTGTCCTTTTATTTGATGTCTAATTAAATCGGTCAAGTTAATTAGTAAAAGCATTTGAATTATAATTTATCACTAACACTTCCTTACCAAGCCCTCATTTGGACACCAAAGGGGAAAAGATCTCGTGGAAGACCAAGGGAAACCCTACGTAGAACTATCATCAGGGAAGGCTCGTTCATGGGCCACTCAAACATCCAAGACCTACAACAGATTGCAACGAACCGCCATGCATGGAGAGTCATGACCTCTGCCCTATGTGCCGCACTCGACACAAGAGGAAAGACTAACTAACTAACTAACTAACTAACTAACACTGTGTTCCGGTAAATTAGTAACTAATAATTAATCGTTTCCTACCCAGCTTCCGACAGTGTGAGACGTTATCTTCATTGTTGGCAATCTGCTGAAGTTGAAGTATATAAAACGTCAGAATAAGTAGAAGGATACCACCACGGTAAATGTAGCCGTTTGTCCCATAACCACACACTTTGGTGGCAGCAGCAACAAGAAGACAGACGCTGGATCAACAACAACGTCCCGTATCTATGGAACACAACAAGGGGGCGCTTCTGTGTGGTCCTTTCACATGCCCACGTTTTTTCTTATTATTAACCAAAATAATAAGCTGCTGACAAATGCGTTATTCTACCAACTTTGCGCTATTACCGCCAGAGAGGAGCCCTTGAGGCAGAAAAAATATTATATGTATAATAAACAGATTGAGAATTATTGATTGGCACTCACAGAAAGAAGTAGAAAGACACACTAGACACCATAACAATCGAAAGCTATAGTTACCATGCTGGGAATCTAGCCTGTCACCTTCAAATATAGTGTGAGATTCTCGGCATGGTAACTATAGAATTCGATTGTTATGTTGTCTCGTGTGTCTTTCTGCTCCTTTCTGTGAGTGCCATTCAATACATTCTCTCTTTATTATTATATATATATATATATATATATATATATATATATATATATATATATATATATATATAAAGACATTTAGCCAACACAATGCTATCTGTGCCAAATGTGGACACTTACATCCTCCAATGAACGTAAAATTGTGATAACAGAGACGAAATGCCTAAGAAGAGCTGCAAGAGTTTCAAGGAAAGACGAATGCCAGGAATAAAGTCAGTCTTACAGGTCATCAAAGAACAACAATTGAAGTGGTCACCTAACAATAATACCCTGGTACTATGTGCCACAGCGAGCCTCAATAAATCGTTACAACGGGTATAGAGCGAGCGGAAGACCTCGGAAAATATGGAGCTATGGCATTAAGAACAGCCTAACAGAAATGAACATCAGTCTTAATAGTGCTCTTGAGAGAGTTCACCAACCTACGTTACACCCCCCCCCCCCCCCCCCCCACCACCCGACACTTTGCCGAGGTAGAAAAAACAAGAGGATACAGAGTCACAAATGAGGAACCTAGAACAATAGTAGGCACAGTACCGGTAAATGGTTTCACGGAACATAAAAATATATCAAATGGTTTGGTCATCTGATCAGAATCGAACAAAATAAGCCAGAAATGCAGTTTGGCAATTAATACAAGCTACGCGGCTAGCAAAATGTGACGTTGCATAAGCAGTAGCACAAGTAACAACAATAACGGTAAACTGAATTGTATATAATTCAACTGATATATCACCCGTATGTTACCGAGGCTCACATTGTAAGCAAAGAATAGTAATAATCCGCCCCCCCCCCCACCCCCGGCATGTCGTAAGAGGCCATTAAGGGTAAGGTTTTGCTTGGAGTCGCCGCCGTCCGTGTCTTTAGAAAAAAAAGAGAAAACACACACACACACACAACAAGCAACCATGAGAAAAGTCTAAAAGAATTTTAAATGTTGAATCAATATAAACGTCCCGTATCTATGGAGCAGAACAAACAGGCACTTATGTGTGGTCCTTTCACACGCCCACGTCCCCATCTTCAGTAGCAAGCGAAGAGTTCCAATTCCTATGGTACCAGTGCCTGTCTGACTGTACAATCGTCTTGCCTTTCCCTAAGTCTAAAAGAGTAACAAGTAATGCCCAACAGAACGCACGGAGAAGGGAGAAACAACAACTCTATACAACCCCATCTGATTGTTTAAACAGGATATTGTTTTTTAAATTACTACTCTAAGAAAGAGGGGGAATGGGGGGGGGGGTGGATAATCACCCACACTAGACCACAGGTTAATTCGTTAGCGTTGTGTGGTGCCCTGGTATAACTACGCAAATTAAAGTAATATGTGAAACAATATTGGGCTTTTATGTCCTAGTGCTTTTATGCATACATCCCCACGACCCTAAGCAGAGCTGGTCTTGCAAATTACATATCGGTCATTTAAATAGTTATTTAAATAATATGTAAATATAAAATAACTAATATACATACTCTGAGAAATCAACTAATACTAACTATGACAGTTATGTGGTGAGGCATGATCGCTCACGCCAGTCGGCAAGGCATCTGATGATGATGATCACATAACCCTGAGGGTTGAACAGGATATTTTTGGAAAATTACTACCACACCGTACTATATCGATATACGGTTAATCAGGGATTTGTACTTGTTTGAGTCTCATGTTAATCCTATAGACTGCAATCCTGCAAAATTGTGTATATGTGTGTGTGGGGGGGGGAAGGGGGGGGGTGTTTAAATGTTACATTGAAAGAACAAGTAAAAGGAATTTGTTTCGAAACAATGAAATACGTTTCCAACGCTTACCTGGCAAATTGAGAAACTGGTCGTTAAAGTGTCGTCTGCTAGAAGACTTCCCGGCGACTTCTCGAGTGTGAATACTGACGTTTTGGTTGTAGCAGTAATTTTGGCGTACAAGTCTCTTGTTCAAACCTGACGGTAATAATAGGACCATAATGTTTTCATTGATTTTCAATAACGTATTTTTTGCTATCTTGTATATTATATAATCATTTTTTTTCAGACGTTTATGCCATGTGTTATGCATTATTTTTATCATGTATTGTTAATGTTACTAACATTGAAATTGATAGTCAGTCAGACAGCTACTGACTACTGTCACTACTGACTAATGGAGTACCTGCATTGATACACAGTTTATTTACTAGAACTAAAATCCACAGTTAGAAGGGTAAAGAATACACACGCCATCTTAGAAGAAATTTCCCTTAAAGATAAAATCGAGGAGTATAATAATCAGCTATGGAGCTGCTTCGTCTAGAAGGATACTAACTATATTGGAGAGAGGTGCGACAAGACTGTCATTCATAACACAGGATAGGAATATACTTGACATCATTGGTGCATGTGTTTAGCACAGAAAGCCATAGATTGCCTAGTATGAGGAAACAACAAGTAATAAGTGCAAGACATACATATCTTCTGAGAGAAGCCCAAATACTCACTGCCATTTTCACATCTGTAGGGGCAATCTCTAGGCACCAAAAAGGAGTGAGGCGGGGCTGCATTCTTTCTCCTTCCCTTTTTTAACATATATGCTGAAAAATTTATGAGAAATGCAATTTGTGATGAGGCATGTGAGAGCTTTGATCCACTAAAAATTTGAGGTATTCCAATCCCTGAACTCAGATAGACGACACTATTCTTCTTTCCACCAGTGTTCAAGGTTAAGAAAAATTAATTCTGGCCATCAAAAAGAACAGCAAAAAAGATTTTTCTGAATTTAAAAAAAAAAAAAGCTAACTTTATATCCTCAGTAAATTCAGCACACCAACCACATATTACAATAAAAAATGAAGAAATCTAAAATGCAACAGATTTAGTATACTTTGGCTCTTTAATGACTGCTCGAAAGAGGTAAGAAGAAGGCTTGCATTAGCAATGCAGAGATTAAACAGCATAAAGAACCTATGGCAAAGCACTAGTAAATTGGTTAAAGTAAAAATCTTGAGATCATGTATTTTTCCCGTGGCAATTTACAGTGGCAAGTCCTTGACTCTCACTCAGTTACTGAGGAAAAAGATTGGAGCTTTTGAAACGAAATATTATAGAAAAATTCTTAGAATACCATTTATTAAGAAGAGGAAAAACATCGACATTCTAAATGAATTGAACATTAGGGAGAACTGGCTCATAAACAGCATCCTGTCCTGAAAGTTGAAGTATTTTGACCACATCAAGTGTCATGGTTGCTTAGAAAAGACGGTAAGGGATGGTGCAGTTTGTGGAAGGTGAGGCAGGGGTCGACCACCACAAAGATGGATACAGGACATCGAAGAAGCATTAGCATTGAAAGCACATGGTGACAGAGAGCTGGCTTGGAAAAGGGATACTTTAAAGCGTGCAGGGAAGAGAGCAATGTTCTGTAAAGGACTTGCTGATTGATGAGGGGCAATCTAAACTCCTTGACCACTTTTGAGGAGACTAAGTAATTACAAGTGTGTCCTGAATGTGACAACACTTGACTCTAGTTAATAAGATGGCCTGTCTGTATGAGGTGAACACATTTACAGTTACTTGTTGCTTTTAATAGTAATGTGTATAACTCTGCTTTTCTTCTTCCTCTTTTTGTTCACCGGCTGTAAGCTCTGGCGGAAAGTCCTAGCTGTTTGTCCACTTGGATTTTGGCTTTGTGCCAGGGCCTGAGTTTTGCGTCTTCATTAGTTTTACTGGCTTATCTTTGTGTAGTTGATTATTCCTTGCCACTCTGGCATATGCATTCCGACTTCGAAGGAAGCTCCCAATTAGTCAACTCCTAAAACATGCTTCTTGGGGAGGCAGTGGGTCTGTTCTTATTTTTCTGACAATGGGGCCCTGGAACCCATACGGGACAGTGAAAAACTAAGAAGTTGCATCCCAGCTATTTGGATTTTCTTAAAAGAGCTCTTTTCTCATCTTCAGCAGCCAGGTAAGAATTCAAATTCTGATAGTGTCAGTATCAGTTTGATTATATGTCTGTCATGCTTTACCTCTGAGTTTAGATTGTCGACCAGATTCCCTAGTCACTCCCAGCTGTACCATTCTCCTCACACCATAATCTATTTGTGCCAGTGCATTGTTCACTGACTCTCAAAGACCCTTGAACACGACTGGCTTCTCATGCGTAAATTCACCCACTGGTACAGAATTAGCCAATTTGTATGTTCGTTCTTTTCCCAACACTCCTGCATTCATACTCTCCTTAACTACTTATGAGTTAGTCTTGAACATTACAACAGATGATTCTAGTTAATTAAGTTGGACATTATAAGATGAACACATTTACACTTATTTGTTTTTTGTAATGGTACCTATGTGTGAAATTTATTTTTCAGATTATGAACTGGTGTGGTCTCTCTTTGAAGCAGATGCATCAAAAGTCAGACAGGTATGTTACTGTTATATTGTGCTTAACTCTGGTCTCTTTTTCTCACCTATCATGGTAACATTTCACAGCTGTTATATGAATGAGAGACCCAAGAGGGAGTACAGAAACACATATTTATTTATTCATATACTCCCTGTTTGGGTTCTGGGGCCCCATTGTGGGAGTGGTGGTGGGGGTAGTGGGAAGGGGAAGAATAGATGCACAGCCTCTCTAACAAGCATTTAAGAGTAGACTAATTGAGGTTTCCCTTGAAGTCAGAATACATCTGCCTGAGAGGTAAGGAACCAACAGTCTGCTACAAATAAGCCAGATCTTCCAAATGGGTGTGCATGCAAAACTCAAGTTCAGGAACAAGACTAGTCCAGAAGTGGCTGGAGCACTCCCCTTTTTCAAAACACCAAGGTTGCACTTTTTGGCAGCCTGAGGATTCTAAGGATTCTTCTATAAAACCACATTAAAAAAACAGAAATAAGACATAAAATTTATTATGTCATTTCAGCCATGTTTTCCCCATTAATTCCAGGGCCCCATTTTGTGTGTTTGTGGTGGGGGGGGGGGGGGCTGCACTCCTAACAGGCAAGTTGTAAAAGTCAACTAATTGGAGAAACAACTTATCACAATCATCAGAAAGAGATAGTCCTCATTTAAAATCATATTATGAGAAGAAGAAAACTATTTAGACCACTGGGAGGATCTGTGGGAAAAAGATACAAGAGGAAGACAATGCAAGAAGATGCTTGACAGCCTTTTGACATGGCATGGAGGGGAGAGGGGTCTTTCTGTTAAAGATTGCAAACTGTGAAGAGCACACCAATCAACAAGATATTTTATGATGATGATGTAAACACAAGATTGTTGTTTCTAACTTCCAGTGACACAGATGTATTACATGCAGCTATGTTTGTTTTTAAAAGCAATAATTTTCTTAATCACAATCTGTTGTTTGTCTCTGAAATACAACCATCTGATTTTATAAATAAAGCTAATTACTTTAGTTCTTTTTCTTCTTCAGCGTTCTGAGCCCTTAAGGTTCATTGCTGCAGATATCACCTGCCTCCACTCATCTCTGGCTGGCCTTCTCTTTCCAGTTGGTGATACCAGGTGTTTGTAGATCCGTCTGGACGTTATCTCTCAATCCTCTTCTTGGTCTGCCTTGTGGTCTGTGACCAATCAGCTTCCTTGTATGTACATTTTTTACTTCTCTGTCATCTGACATTCTTTCATTATACCATCAGCTATTTCAATCTATTAACTCTCATGATGCCAGTGATCAGTGCTGATTTAAAAAGATTATGAGTTTCGTTGTTGCTTCCTTCTCTCCATTCCCCGCTGTCGGCATCTTTGATAGGTCCAAATATTTGTCGTAACATTCATTTGCCTAATTATAATAATCAAATCTACAGCATGACCCAGTCTGTACTCAGAGATGCACAGAATAGTCAAGACTCTGCATTCAGCAGCCACATGATGTCCTCCCAGCTTCCAAGTTCTCAGTGCTCAGATTTTTCACAAACTGCAAGTCAGGATATGTTTTCTCAAAACAACTCTGGCCCACAAGCTGAGGTATTTTGCTAATTTGACAATGATTTTAAGTAAAGAGATTTTATGGTATACATTTGTTATTTAGTTTGCCGCAGTTTTAATAGATCAGAATGGAGGCATCAAGTCAGAATTGGCTTCCCGAAAAGCAACTGGTTTACTAGGTTTTAAGATCATGACGTATTGTCTGATTGCGAACTTTGTCCAATCTTGTCACTTGGACCATCTTTCTCAAATATCTAATTTCTGAGGTTTAAAGCTGGCCTCTGTGAGCTGTTGACACTGCCTATGACTTACACCTATAGGTCAGAACTGGCACATAGGTAGAGCGGTAAATGGCCATTTTCATTCTCTTGCCAATTTCTATTTTGCTAAGAAACCCCAGGTTTATGGCCTAGAAAAGTCTTGCCGCAGCTGCTTTTCTCCTAGCCAGCTCAGTCTTAATGCCTCCGCTTCAATCTATTTCAACTCCAAGTTATTTGAAATGGACACCATCAGTGGTACTTAGTTATGGAACCATTGATTGCTTATGATCGACTTTCTGCCCAAAACAGCAACAGAAGAAACAGTTTTATCATGGAGTGTTTCCCCGTGCTTTGTTTCAGGAACAAAGAATAGATCCATTACCTCCCTCACAAGCATGTCACAGGAGGTGACTAAAATAGGGGTGTTTCCTTCAAAGTCAGAGTGCATCTGCCTGAGAGGCAAGGAACCATTAGTCTGCATTTAAAAAAGCCAGATCTGTAAAATGGATGTGCACACAAAAACTCAATTTCTGGATCTAGACCAAAGTCCAGGAGTGGATAAACAATCAGAGCTTTCCTCAGAGTTTACAGTCTTTGAATGCTAAGAAGAAAAAGTCATGGAATGTCACTGAAAAAACCCAGAAAGTCAGTTATGGAAGTCAATTAAGTGTTAGAGAATAGGACATTCTCAAACTTAATTAACAACATTGAACCACCATTTGAATACTGCATAAAAAAGCACAATCTGCCCACCTATTTCTACAACCATCATCATGTAGACGGTTGTGTTTCGCCATCTGACCTGATCATTAAAATCATGGATCAAGTCAGTGCTTTTGTTTGACCCATCTATCTGGTCAAACCATTCTGGTGTGTTTATATGCCTTCCGCATGCTCTTTTTTAAAAATCAGTCTTGCCAGTGTAACCAAGTTCGCAGGTCCATTCTTGTAATAGACAATGTAAAACAGTCATTTTTCCTATCCACAGAGCAATTCTCAACAAGGCACAAAGAGGATGAGCATGTATGAGAAGTGGCTAAGCAAGAGGTCATTGCTCAGGCGTGACCCTCCTCACTCTGGCACGTCTGACAACAAAATCAATCCTCAAGTGGCCACAGGTCAGACACTTCCTCCAGACAATGCCAGGCACTCTTTCCATGGTAGCAGTGACAATAGTTATGCTTTAACAAGACCACTACTGGACTCATCACTCAAGGGTTCAGAGAGGTATATGTCATTTGAGTTTTCTTGTCAGCAGCAGTGTTGTTGTTTTTTTCTAGAAAAAAAGTGCAAGTAATCACCACAAAGTGTCTGTAAAAAAAAATTTTCTAGTACTCACCACAAAGTGTTTTTTTTTTAAAAAAAAGGGTCCTGTACTCACAACAAGTGTCTTTTTTTTTTAAAAGGTGCCTGTACTCACCACAAAGTCTCAATTAAAAAAAAAGTGCCAGTACTTACCACATAGATTTTTTTTATTTTAAAAAAGTGCACCACAAAGTGTCTTTAAAAAAAAAAAAAGAACCGGTACTCACCACAAAGTGTCTTTTTAAAAAAAAAAGGTGACAGTACTTACCACAAAGTTTTTTTTAAAGAAATGTGCTGGTACTCACCACAAAATGTCTTTTAAAGAAATGTGCTGGTACTTACCACAAAGTTTCTTTTTAAAAAAAGTAGCCTTACTCACCACAAAGTTATTCCCAGTAGTCACAATGAGTTATTCTTCTTTTTCTTCTTCTTGTCTTTTTCCTAGAGTTCACAGCTATAATCTCGGGCAGAAAATATGGTTGTTAAGCAACATTTTTTAATCCACATCTGCTCTTTAATCTTACTCCAAAACTTGCTTTTGCATGCACATCCATTTTACAGATCCAACTTATTTGTATGCAGATTGTTGGTACCTCACCTCTCAGGCAGGTACACTCTGGCTTTAAAGTCACACACTTTTAATGACATGCTTGTTAGGGAGGCAGTGGGTCTGTTCTTCTTGTCCCCAAAACAGGGTCCAGAAACCCACATGGGGAGTCATTGTACATAATTCACAATTTTTTTTTTTTAATTTGACTCTTTCAGGGCTAATTTTTTCTGGGGTTTGGACAGCATTAATTTTGAGTGGCATTTTTTTTACTGCAATGCATCAAAGCTAAAACCTTCCTGAAGAAAAGTGCTGGCTGTATCGGGACATATAATATATCAAATTAAAGATAAATGAGTGCAGAAAAAATATAATTTTTTAAGTGTCAGTGTTACAATAAAATGTTATTAAAATCACACAACATTCAAGGTTGTTAAGACACATATGAAGATTATTTCCATAAAAAATTGTGTGCTTACCTTACTATTTTTTTCTTGTTCAGCTATCCAATTCCAAGAATGCACATTCCTTCTCTGTTCAATTATGTATCAGCTAGTTTTTATTTGAAACAATTAATTTAAATACTTTGCATGTTATGATCATTTTTGTTTGACATGTAAAATTTCACAACAACCGAAAATTAGGAAAACAGCTGATCGAAACATTGATCCGATTGAAATATTTTGTTCAATTTTCAAATCCTAAACTAAATTATTGCCAATAGGTTTGTCACTTAGATATCAATCATAATTTCAAGACTATTGTCACCATCTGGCAGAGATTCATCAATGACAAAGCAGTATGAATAGTTCTAGACCTTTTTCCTTATCATTTAGTATAGAAAAATCCCTTTAAAATTTTATCACACCTAGATAAATTTTTTTAAATAAGAAAATAATGAACCGACCACAATGAACTTTGCAAACTAAAGGACTTCCTGTTGTTAATCCTAATTGTTCAAAAACTTGTTCATAAAAGTTTGTTTTTTCCCACAAACGGAACAAAATAAGAGTGTCTCAATCATAATCCAGTATACTGGCGATACGTCCATTAGGGATAAATTTATTCACCAGTATACTGGCGATTTGTTTTTAAAGAGTTAAGATGTTTTTTTAACTTCCAGATATTGACATTTTGCATATGTTTATGCGAAAACTAAAATTGCTTCCTGATTTCAATGTCTATCATGTTGGACTACACATTTTATCAGAATCGGTTGCTGCTGTGTTTACTGTGTCTGTATTTATGTAGGGCATCTCCATGGCTGTCTGGTGTTGTTTGTGTGGCCAGATATTTATCTGCCTTTGGATTGCTTGACATTAAAGTACTAAATAGGTATCTTCTTCCTCTTCTTCTCCTCCTCTCATCCTCCTCCCCCTTCTCATTCTCTTCCTTCTTCTTCTTCTTCTTCTTCTTCTTCTTCTTCTTCTTCTTCTTCTTCTTCTTCTTCTTCTTCTTCTTCTTCTACTTCTTCTTTTTCTTCTTCTTCTTCTTCTTCTTCTTCTTCTTCTTCTTCTTCTTCTTCTTCTTCTTCTTCTTCTTCTTCTTCTTCTTCTTCTTCTTCTTCTTCTTCTTCTTCTTCTTCTTCTTCTTCACTTTAACTGACTGTAAACTGTGGTGGAAAATTCTGGTTGTTTATCAAGTTCTGGCTTTTGGTCTTTTTCCAAAACTAGATTTCTGCATGCTTATCCCTTTTACAGATTTAGTTTATTTGTATGCAGACTGTTCATCACCTCTCAGGCTGCTACAGTCCACTTCAAAAAAAAAAAAAAACACCCATCATTAGTCACCCTTTATGACATGCTTGTTATGGGGCAGTGGGTCTATCCCCCCACACCCCAAATTGGGTCCCAGAACCCACACAGAACCCACATGCAGACTGTTGTTCCTTTCCTCTCAGGCCAATACACACTGACAATAAAGGAAACACCCCTAATTAGCCACCCCCCCCCCATGAGTCCGAGGCCCCAATGATGGGGGGGGGGGGGAATTGACCCACTCCTCCATAACAAGCAGGTCATACAAGGTGACTAATTATGGATATTTCCTTTGCAGTCAGAGTGATTCAGCCTGAGAAGCCAGGACCCAACAGTCTACATACAAATAAGCAAGATCTGTAAAATGGATGTACATGCAGAAATCAAGTTCCAGGACAATGCCAAAGTCAAGAAGTAATTTAACAACTAGAACAATCTGTCCGATTTTACAGCCGGTAAAAGCTAAAAAAAAAAAAAAAAGAATAGGTCGCCTGTTTTGTCGTGTAATTGGTCTATTCTTTCACCCCCTTTCCCCCTCAGAGGGCTCTAGAAGTTAGTTGCTAATCCTTTACGGAACGTTGCAGAACCAACCCTTGCATTTTTTGGATGTTGTAATTTTTCTAGGCAAATGTTACATTCAGGAGTCTGCCATTGCCCCTGAACGGTCAGCTCTCTGTAGCTCTGTCGAAACCAAAGCAAGACAAACTGTCCACAGCTGGATCGAACCTGGCACCCCAGCATTACAAAGCGTGTTTGCAATGCCTAAGCCACAGACAGAACGCACACAAGGAGGGTATAATCTGATGTGAGGAAATAATTGTTCACTTAGCTATAAAGAGAATTTCATTATAATCCACAGAGATTTGTTGAAGCAGGTCACATATGCAATTCATGACTGTAACACTGAGGTGAGTGATGATAAATGGACAAAAAGATAAACACATCAGTCTTGTAACTATTTTTATAGACAACTTTTGTCTCTGTAAAATTAACATACAATTGTAAAGTTTCATCAGCAAAATAAGAGGTAATATGCATACGATTGTATGGCATATTGTAGAAATGAAATACTAATACAAATGCCGACAGAAAAAAAAACAAGTGCAAAAACTACTATTGCTGTTTTTATTTACTACTTTTGTATTGTCTTCTTCTTCTTCTTCGTTCACCGGCTGTGAATTCTGGCGGAAGGTCCCGGTTAATCGTCCGCTTGGACTTTTGGCTTTTACCTGGACCTGAGTTTTGCACGTACAACCGTTTTGCTGTTCCCTGCCTCACGGGCAGATGTACTCCGACTTCGAGGGAAGTTTTGTATTGTAAAAAAAGGGGGGTGGGGAGGCTTTAAGCCTGGGAGTAAAAGAGCCATGTGGCTTGTGCAGTCACTACGAACTGCGCAGGTTAAGATTTTATTGATACTTAGCTGATGTGGTTTATGAGTGTATACCAGAATTGCCAGAGAGTTAGCTTGGACAATACTCTGTTGATCTGTTAATTTAATTTGAGGTGTGCACAAGGGACTTCTGGGATTTTCGTCCATTTTCAAGAAGGCTAGAGATGCCTAGCCTGCAGATGTCTCTCAACTGATGCCTCTGTTTTGTTACTATGAATCAGTGACGGTATATAATATCAGTTATATATAGTACCAGTTATATAAAGTACCAGTTATATATAGTACCAGTTATAAATAGTACCAGTTAGTTATATATAGTACCAGTTATATATAGTACCAGTTATATATAGTACCAGTTATATATATAGTACCAGTTATATATAGTACCAGTTAGTTATATATAGTACCAGTTATATATAGTACCAGTTATATATAGTACCAGTTATATATAGTAACAGTTATATATAGTATCAGTTATATATAGTACCAGATATATATAGTACCAGTTATATATAGTACCAGTTATATTTTGTACCAGTTATATTTAGTACCAGATATATATAGTACCAGTTATATATAGTATCAGTTATATATAGTACCAGATATATATAGTACCAGTTATATATAGTACCAGTTATATATAGTACCAGTTATATATAGTACCAGTTATATATAGTACCAGTTATATATAGTACCAGTTATATATAGTACCAGTTATATATAGTACCAGATATATATAGTACCAGTTATATATAGTACCAGTTATATATAGTACCAGTTATATATAGTACCAGATATATATAGTATCAGTTATATATAGTACCAGATATATAGTACCAGTTATATATAGTACCAGATATATATAGTACCAGTCGTGTCTATTCACAACCTTCTGTATTCTTCTTAAGTTAAGTAGAGTTAAAAGTCAAGAGAATCGACTTCATTACACAGGGTTTTATCCCGTATGGCGCTGTCTCTCTCTGCAGAATGGCTTGCTGTCTGCCAGGAAACGCCCCACAGAGCACGAACTCCGTAAAAATTGAATTCATGAAGTGAAGGGTGCAGCCGTGAAATGCATCCGTGACCTTCCGAGCACGAGACAAATGGCTTACCACTTTGCCAAACAACCTTCTGTATTCTTCTTATAGTCAATGTGTTGGTAGTTGTCTATCCACAACATACATTCTTCTGTACTTTCAATCAATTCTGACACAGATGATCTTCCATGCCATGTTGTCAGACTGTCTGGCATCTTCTCTCCCTGCCTCCCTCTGCTTCTTTTCCCCTCCAATTTTCCTCCTTCACAATTACTCCAGTTTTTCCCTCCTCATGAGATGAAGGCAATTGGTTCTCTTTGTTTTGTCATTATTTACCAGGTACTTCTTCATCTTCTTTGCGCTTACCAGCTTTAAATTCCAGTGGAAAATTGTTGTCGTTCATCCACTTCTGGACTTTGGTCTGGTTCTAGAACCTGAGGTTTGCATGCACATTGGTTTACAGATCTGGCTCATTTGTGTGACTGTAGATTGCTTGCCTCTCTGGCAGATGCAGGCCAATTTCAAAGGAAATACTCCTAATTGGTTGGCTTTTATAACCTGCTTGTTAAGGGGGCAGTGAGTCTTTTTCTTTCTCTCCAAAACGGGGTCTCGATACACCCAGGGCAATACCAGATACAGATTAGTGGAATACAATCAGTTAACAAGGACCCAGTTTGAAATAACAGTGAAATAAACGGGTATAGCTAGGATACAATAAGGTCTGTCCAGAATGCTTTAAGACTGTTTCAGGATCATCCTTGTACGGATTCCAGGGCCACATTGTGGGGAACATGAGAATAAACCCACTGCCTTCCTAACAAGCAGCTGCAGGAGTTGACTAATTAGGGGTTTCCTTCAAAGTCAGAGTGTATCTGCCTGAGTGTCAAGGAACCAGCAGTCTGTGTACAAATAAGCCAGGTCTGTAAAACTGACATGCAACACTCAAATTCTGGAACTGGACTGAGGTCTAGACGTTGGACAAACACCCAAAACCTTCCACCTGAGTTTACATTTGATGAGCGCATAGAAGAAGGAGAAGATTCAGGATGAGTTCATCAAAGTTATGTTGTTTCACAGATGAAGACAGCTCTGTGTGTGGTTAAAGACAAACTGGATACCATGACAGAAACCACTAATGATCAACTTGCACAAACATTGACGTCCTGTAAGTAAGACTGTATTTGCTAGAAGCTTTTTTTAAAAATTAAACTCAAATAATATATATATGCATATATAGACATCTGATACCAAACAGTGTGCCTTATGTTGCAGGTTTTAATCTTTTCACCCTGCAATTTTTTTTAATGTGTCGTGAACATTTTGGGATTTTTTTTTTCTTTTTTTTTTTTTTAAATTCTTCAAAAACAGCTATTTACATTTATTTTGGGAAAGACCAAAAAAAACAGACATTAACAAAGAACATGGAACTACAAGGAACTTTGTTACCTAATAAAATAACTAAGATCACCTTATATACACCATAAAACAAAGCGTTATACTTTCTACAAATACACTATAGCTATTAAATCGAGAATCTGGCAAGACATGATTGCCAACCTCTGTCAGCAAGGCACATGGCCACAAGCCCTCCCCTTAACCCCTTATATTTTCCACATTAACATATTTTTACTATATAATATATATACTTTCTATCCCCCCTCCGCCAAGCCAGTCAGTACTAGTTTTCTTTATTCTGCTATATAACCATCCCGTCCCCCTTTTCATCCCTGCACCTAAAGTTCATGAAACCTCTGCTATGTCTGCCTCACCACGGACACACAAGAACCTGACCCATGCCATCAGGTGACCTCAGACCACATAAACCTTACGCTGACACCTTACACTGAGCCTTATCCGAGCCGTGAGGTGACCTACATGAAGCCTCACCTTGATCCCGAGTCATGTCGGGAGGGCAAATCATTTTTTCTTCTATCTTCCACCTGAGCCGCCATTAGCCAAGATTAAAGAAAGGAAAGAGGGCAAAAAATGCTCATGATTTTGTTTCTAATCACTGCTTATGTAGACTAGAAAATGAAAGTTATTTTCAAGTAAGATGATTGTTGTAGATGTGCTTTGTGAATGTTGCAGTTCTGGAAGACATTTGGAAACATCAGGAGAAGATGCAGCAGGTACTCCAAGATCAAGACAAATGCAAATCTGTGGTAGCTGAGCTTGAGGTCAAGTTAGCCAAGGTTGGTGGCAGACATTCTGTGTTGCAAGTCTATGTGTCTGTCCTCTAGGAGTTAAATGGCCTCAACTACTCATGGGACCCCATTGTGGGGGAAATATGTATAGAACAGAGCATGTCATAAGAGTCGACTAACTGGGGGCATCCTTTAAAGTTGGAATACATTTGCCTGGAAAGCAAGGAACCAATAAGCCTGATCTTTAAATGGAAATGCACGCAACAATGTGGTTCTGAAACAAGACTTAAGTCCAGAGGTGGATAAACAACCTGAACTTTCCGCTTTACATCTGGTAAATGTGAAGAGGAAGATCAACTGTTTGTTTACTTGCTGATGTAATCTCTTCATTACCATCTTATTTGCCAATGTAATCTCTTCATTACCATCTTATTTGCCAATGTTATCTCTTCATTACCAGCTCATTTGCTGATGTAATCTCTTCATTACCATCTTATTTGCCAATGTAATCTCTTCATTACCATCCTATTTGCCAATGTTATCTCTTCATTACCAGCTCATTTGCTGATGTAATCTCTTCATTACCATCTTATTTGCCAATGTAATCTCTTCATTACCATCTCATTTGCTGATGTAATCTCTTCATTACCATCTCATTTGCTGATGTAATCTCTTCATTACCATCTCATGTCTTTTTCTTCCTCTTATCTTAAACTCCAGCGCAAAGTTCTGGTGGTTCATTCACTTCTGTTTAGCCTTGTCCCAGAACTTGAGTTTTGCAGTAGCCACAAGAAGAACCATCTCATTGTAGACGTAAACTTCTAGTGGCAATTTTTGTTTTAAAAGTATTTAGGTGCATTTTAACAAATATGTTCATGTACAAATTACAATACAGGTATTGAGGTGGACTCGTGGGAACAAAATGCCAAGGACTGTGTTGTATGGAGAGGGAAAGGGGGGGGGGGACAATCAGGAATTAATGAGAATGAAGGAAGACATTTTTGCAGAAAGGATGAAAGCTGAGTGTGTGAGAAGAAATAGACTAAACACAAATGTTGACAACAACATTCCTGAAATCCCATGCTATAACTGTGGAAGACTTTTCTTAACACATGCAGGTCCTGCTAGTCACACTCGCTATTGCCATGGGCTGTGAGTCACATGCCTCCTCATAATGCAATATAACACTGTCGTCTTGAAAGACGGAAAGGGGCCAATGAATAAAACTTACAACTGGTGATAGACCTTTGAGGTTAAACATACAGACCTGTTATGAATATACTATCTGTATTAAAGCTGTGCTGCAGAACTGTCCTTCCTCTTTCCAATCTAAGAAACTAGAGGAGTGTACAAGACTGGTACTGGGACTTATTAGTTGAAATCAAGGTGCTGATTCAACACAGTGCAGACAGACTGGCTGGAATGAGGTCTTGGTTGGTTATAATTTCTTTGCAGTCTTTAGGTACAGTGGTGCTTGAGTATACGTCTCCTTTGGTTTGCATCCAACTTTATATATGTCCTGCTTAGTCGTGACAACATTTGCTTGGTATACAACCTTTGTTTGGAATATGATTTGCATGCTAGAACTTGTGTGAGTCAAAATCAGTCATGACACTACACATTACCCTTTTCACCCCTCTCATCAATCAAGGAAATGTTTACCAAATGGATGAATGTCAAACAATTTGCAGAGAAGTATTTCATCAACAAAACCCAAACATGCCATAGTAGCATTGCCTGGAATGACGAGACAGTGTCACATTTTTTAAACATCCCGAGGAGACGGCAGAAGCAAAGTTCTTTAGACCTGTTTGGTACAAGGATCTGGAACTGATTAAGGGATGTATACAGAGGTGCCAAAGAAGAGATACTGACATTTTAAAAGATCTGAATGCCAAGGAAGAATGGCAAAAAAACAGCCTCTTGTCTCAGAAGTTGAAATATTTTGGTCATATCAAGCTCCATGGCGGATTGGAAAAAAATATAGCACAAAGCATGGAACCAGGAAGGAAGGGCAGGGGCCAACCGACACGAAGATGGGCACAGGATATAAGTGACTCTTTGAATATGAAAATACATGAGGTGGGAGAGCTGGTGAAAGACTGAGTTTCTTTCGGACAGACAGTGATGACTGTGACCTTCTGCAAAGGATCTGCTACATGATGATGAGCTGAGCTGAGTTGAGTCAAGAAGTGACATCACAGCGCTAGGGGCATTCCCATGCGTGCTCCTTCCTCATCTTCAGCAGCCAGCACACAGTTCAAGTACTGATGGTACCTGTCACAACCTGGTTATATGTTCATCTTGTCTTTCCTCTTTAATGAGCCTGTCAGACCCTCTGGTTACACCCAGGTGCCTCATTCTTTCCGGCCATAATAATCTTTCTCTATAATTCCGTTGCTTGTTCCCAAAGGGCTGATGAGGATGATGATGATGATGATCGAGGTACCACTGACCATTTTATTGTGTCAAGAGTCAGTGTCTGTGACTTATGAATTGTGAACTTGATTTGTAATTCTGAGAGACCCAGTTTGATTCAAGCTGCTAGCGATATGGCAGCAGATCATTTTGTGTTCGATTTGACAATGGTATCAAGAGCCAACTATTTAGGAAGCAATGGCAAACTTCCAAATGTAAATTAATCAGAAAAAAAAATCAGTAACACAAAATGCTGGGGTTGGTTCTGCAAGGTCCTATAAAGGATATGCAACTAACTTAATTGTCAAGAGACTTCAGCCAAAGATATTTTATGCATGTAAAATATGAACCGAACAACATATCCTCACACTATTTGGTGGCAACAAAATGTTTTGTCACTGGCCTTTTGTGGGTACACACTCTTTGCTTGCTGTTAAAGATGGGGACGGAGTGCTTATGGGAGTGTCCCGTGTGCTGCGATGTCAATTCTTAATTCAACACTGTGTGTACATTTGTGTATACCATTATGTGTGTGTGTCCACTTTTATGTGTACATTTCTGTATGTACATTTTTGTTTGTAAATGTGTGTGTATTATAATGTTAGTAGGTCCTTTGCAGAACGTCGCTCTCATCACGGTTTGCCTGGAAAAAACTCGGTCTCTTGTCGGCTCTCCCGGCTCATGTACTTTTATACTCAAAGAGTCACTTATATCCTATGCCCTTCTTCGTGTTAGTCGGCCCCTGCCCCTGCCCCTCCTTCCTGGTACCAATTTGTATTTTTACATTTTTGTGTATACAGAAGGATTCTCAGATTGCTGCACTAGAAGAACAGCTGGCACAAGCAAGGAAGGACAGAACACCTCGATTTGCCAAAGCAGTCAGGTGTGAAATGCAATCACCTCAGCTGTTACTGCAGCACAAGCTAGAGGTAGGTGTAAGCAAATTGTTTGTCTGAGACAAGCTAGGAAAATCCTATTTACTTGTTTATAAACAGCATCATATTGTGAGAACTGTAATTTTGTGGGCCATATTAAATGTCACAGTCACTTAGAATGGTAATGCAATGTACAGTTACTGAAATAGAGAAAGAGGTCAACTAAGAAAAAAGATGGACATGGACGAACACATTAAAAAAAATTAGGCATTGCAACTGGTGAAAAATCAAGTCTTTTGATTGGTTGTGGTAACAGCAATGTTCTGAAGTGCTCTTTTATGGTGATGTTGAGATTAATTTAATACTTGGAAGGAGAAGGGGGCGGAGGGTGTTGGAAGCGAATAGAGAAAAAACCTTTTAAGCATTTGATAGTGTTGCTACCCTTGTATTATAGACCAAAAATGCTCGGTGAATGATAGAGTAGTCATCATGCCAGCTACTTTTTGAAACATTTCTTTGTATCGATTTTAAGCTTAGTCATCCTAGAAGCCCATGCCAGTTTATAAATCCCAGATAGGACATGTTTAAATCACCATTGATCACTGATATCATGAGAGCATGAGATTGAAATGATTGGGGCATACTGAGAGAATGTCAGATGATGGAGAAGTGAAAACACTGTACACAAGGGAGTTGAATGACTGTAGACCACAAGGCAGACAAAGAAGATGATGGAGAGATAATATACAGGTAGACTTGCAAACCCTTGGTGTCACTAGCTGGAAAGTGAGGACTTATCATAGAGATGACTGGAGGCGGGTGATATCTGCAGCAATGAACCTCAAGGGCTCAGAATGCTGAAGAGGAGGAGGAAGAAGGACAAGATGTATGTAAAAGTTGAATAACTTGTCTAGTTGGTTCATAACAACAAATTCTGTATAACATTACATTTAAAACTACATAATTAGCCAAAATTACATTGTTCTGGTTATACTGACATCGCTATTTGAACATTATTTAATGTAAGAAGTGTTATATTATGTGTTACATATGTTTTACCTGATATCTCTTACAACTCGCATGTGTGTTAGATATGTACATTCTGCTGAGGTACACCACAACAACAACCATCCATCGGACGGCTAAGCCTAATTGTCCGACAAAACTAGATCATACGGATCAAAGTCTGACCATCAAAATCTGTATTGAACTGAAAAAGACCGAATGTCCACACCCAAAGACCCCACTCGCCCGAGTGTTGGGACAAAACTGATAACGATATGCCTGATGCAGGATGTAAAATTCTGTCGGGTTAACGGCTCGTCAAAGAAATCTAACGTGCGAGGAAAAAAGAATGTACCTATCTGTGTGGTCACAAAAGTCCAAAACCCAAGGGCTGCTCCCCGCTGACTTCCAGAGGGCGCAGCCCCTGTCGAGCGGGAGGCCTGATACGGTTGTGAGGTTAAGCAGGCATGTGCAGGACGTGACGATTCCTTGGGTGTCAGAACCAGAGCGCCATGTGCCGGCTCTGCATGCATGGAAGCCTCCTTGGATGGCGGGGAATGCCCATGATCTGCCCCTGCCTTCCCTTGAGGGCTAACTGTTCCACAGGGGGCTGCCCCAAAGGGGTACTCCGAGGGCAATACCTGCGGAGAAGGCGACAAAGTGGACACCACACAAACCAGGCAACGTCTCGACCCACACAAAACAATGGCCACAGTCAACCTAGAAATAGGCCTGACGTCTTCCTTCGAAGTCGGAGTACAGCTGCCCACGAGGCAGGGAAATGAAAAACGGTTGTACACGCAAAAATCAGGTCCAGGTGAAAGCCAAAAGTCCAAGCGGACGATTAACCGGGACCTTCCACTGGAATTCACAGCCGGTGATCGATAAAAAATTTTTTTTTTAAATTGCTGCAGATATCACCCACCTCCATTCATCTCTCTGGCTGGCCTTCTCTTTCCAGTTTCTTGGTGACAAATCCTGTCCCTAGTTCATGTTTGATTTGAGTGTTTCCTTCATAAACAGTGGTCATTCTATTTTCTTCTAAAGTACCTTGTCCTGGTCACCTTATCTCTTAAATCCCTGTTCATTCATTGTATAATCTGATAATACAGGTAAGTTCTTCAGCTGCTCCAACTCTATAAATGGTTCACACATTCTGTGTTCCTAATCTTAAAAGTCCTTTACGATTTCAGTGTCGTTGCTTTTTAAATCCATTTGAAATCGAGACTTAGATATCTGCTTCAGGACGAAATTAGGTTCATTATCGATATGTTCATTACTGGTATGTTCATTAATGATATGTTCATTATTGATATCTTCTTTATTGATATGTTTTTTTTTTTTATATGCGGCGTCCATGGCTTAGGCGTTGTGAGTCCGACTCTAATTCCAGCATACTACGATCGAAACTCACTGCTGGGCTGCATGGATTTTTTATATGGTATGGGGCGTCGCAGGTCGACCCAGCTTTTAATGGTTACCAGTATGTATGTCCTGGGGAAGTAAAGATGGCCGGTGTAATGCTGACCAAATAACCCACCTAGGCCAATTAGTCTATAAAAATATGGGTGCTCTTCCCATATGCCCGATGCGCCTAAAAAAGGCATGAAAAGGGATCTTTACTTACTTTTCTTATATTACTGAAATGTTCATTATTGATATGTTATGTTCATTATTGATATGTTATGTTTATTACTGATATTTTCATTACTGATATGTTCATCATTGATGTATTCATTATTGACAGGAAATCCTTGACTGGACCAAGGACACAAAGGAACAACAGAACCAACACTTTAACAAGTACCTACTGAACATGGAAGCACACTGCAAGCAACATCTCAACAAGGCTCAGTCCCATGAGACAGAAAAAAGGTTCATGATCCCACACACAAGAAAGTTGTTGTAACGGTTTCTAGATAAGGGTCACATTTTTACAGCAGTTTTCTTCATGCAGCTTCTTCTTCTCCTCCTCTCTGCCTTTTGGCATCAGGTTTTGAAGAGGCATCAGGTGAGAGCCTTGGTATATTCTATATTGATGTAACCACTTGATCTGTTGTCTGTTGATGTAGATTAATACTGGTTTCGTCCCAACTCTTTCCAGATATGATTTTTTATCCTGTGTCAGGGACCTACTTTGTTGTCTACTTCCTATGGCTCGTTAGGTAGGCCAGCTAACAGATTTAACTACCCTAGGATACACTTAAAACACACACCTACGGAGTACACACATAATCTTTAATGTACAAAGAACATTTTAACTTATAGCACCTCAACAAAGGTGGCCGTCCTTATCCGAAACACCGGCGTTGATAGCTTTTATATTTATTAAATCAAACCGAGTCATTCCCAAGGACTCAATTCCACCTCATTGTTGAGCTAACTAAGCTGCTGTCCTCACAACATGGCACGTAAGGTGAATGATTTAAGTATGAGTGGGCAGTGATAACGCCACCAACAATGCGTGACAAACATTAACTACCTGCTTAACAGATATTGCATAGAATGTTTACTATACAAGAAACATTAACGTTGCACTATCTTTTCAAAACACTGTATGGAAACACAGCATATCTCAAGGCTAACCACAAATACTATTCTTACTAACTGTCACTAATCTAAGATACGTTTACCATCGCAGTCCCACATCTGTCCAGTCCAGTCTCCTACTACACATCTCCTTGAACAAGCTCTCTCCGAACCTTTTGTTCCCCTTCAGCGTTCATCTCTGACATGCTGTAACTCGTGTTACTAGTGGGGTGTAGGGCTTAGCCCATCTCAGTCGACACAGTTTATTCTGTGGTCAAAATACCTGATCTCGCTCTGAGTTTGACTGAGGGTCAACTCATTCATACGTGATGATTCACTATCGTTCACACCGATTCATCCTGTAGCCGAATTGGCCTCTGACACCTGTCTCATCTAGTTACATTCAGGAGATGCTGTAGACATTCCATTTTTGTTGTTTCAATTTTTCTTTTGTTGTTTGCGTTCACAGGCTGTAAACCCCGGCAGAAAGACCTGGTTATTTGTCTATTCCTGGACTTTGACTTTGTTCCAGGACCTGAGTTTTGTGTGTGCATCTGTATTAAAGATCTTGCTTATTTGTATGCAGACTGTTGGTTCCTTGCCTCTCAAGCAGATGCACTCAGACTTTGAAGGATCTTTCTATTTCTTTTCTTAGATCTTGTCATATTTCTCTTCTTATTTCTCTTCTTATTTCTCTTTTTATTTATTTTCTTAGTTCTTGTCATATTTCTCTTCTTATTTCTCTTTCTATTTCTTTTCTTAGTTCTTGTCATATTTCTCTTCTTATTTCTCTTCCTGTTCTTTATGCGTGCTCATCATAATGGCATATATAGAGACAAAAATAACCACAGACCACAAATGAATAAATGCTTCTGTTCCACCAATAACCATAGAGAGCATTTCACACATTCCACTAGTGTTAAACACTCTTGTAAAATGGTGTTATTTTCTATAGCTGCATTATATGCATTTCTTTACATATATAAATCTGATTAGAAGCCAGGGGTCTAGTGCAGGGCTACTCAACTGGCAGTCTAAGGGTCAAATCCAGCCTGTGGATCCCTAGCTGTCGGCCTGAGGTTCATTACTAATTGTATTGTATTAATCTTCTTCTCCACGTTCACCGGCTGTAAACTCTGGCAGAAAGTTCTGGTTGTTCGTCCACTTCTGGACTCTAGTCCTGTTCAAGAAACTGAGTGTTGCATGCACATCCATTTCACAGGTCTGACTTATTTGCATGCAGACTGTTGGTTCTTGGCCACTCTGGCAGATGCACTTTGAAGGAAGCTCCCAGTTAGTCGACTCTTGTGACATGCTTTTGAGGCAGGCATGGGTCTATTCTTGTTTTCCCCACAATGTGGCCCCGAAACCCACTTGGGTCTTTGGCACGCAACCTGATCTCCAACACTTTAACCTGGAGTAAATTTAGCTAAAGAGCACTGGCTGTTTCGGTAGGGGAACAAGTAAAGCACCCATTCCACACCTTAAAACCTATAGTAGCACACTTTGACACATATGGTCCCACACTTTGAGACATATGGTCCTAAACTTTGAGACATGCAGTCCTACACTTTGAGACACATGGTGCCACACTTTGAGACATATAGTAGCACACATTGAGACATATGGTCCTACACTTTGAGACTGGTTCCACACTTTGAGACATGTGGTGCTAAACTTTAAGACATATGGTCCTACACTTTGAGACACGTTCCACACCTTGAGACATATAGTAGCACACATTGAGACATATGGTCCTACACTTTGAGACACATGGTCCCACACCTTGATAGTTCCAAACCTTGAGACATATGGTCCCACACCTTGAGACATATGGTCCCACAACTTGATAGTCCCATACCTTGAGACATACGGTTCCACACTTTGAGACATATGGTCCCACACCTTGAGACATATGGTCCCACAACTTGATAGTCCCACAACTTGAGACATCTGGTCCCACAACTTGATAGTCCCACACCTTGAGACATATGGTCCCACACCTTGAATTATACGGTCCCACACCTTGAGAACTAGGGTGTTCGCCCCCTACTGGATTATAGATTCTGCTTGGTATTTTAAGCTTAGTCCACTTGGCAGCTTTTCCAATTGTAAGATCTACTCAAAAGACCTTGCAGGTTATCACAATGGAAGAAAAGATGATGGACAACAGTGCAAGAGGAAAGCAATCATAATAGAGAGATAACATCAAAAGACTTGAAAACTGCCAATTCTTCTTCTTCATCTTAGTGTTGAATTCTTTAGCTTAGAGTTCACTAGCTGTATAATTCAGCAGAAAGTTATGGTTTTTTGTCCCATTCTGGACTTCTTTCTTTTTCCAGAATTTGAATTTTGTTTGCATATCCATTTTATGGATCTGCTTATTTGTATGCAGACTGTTAGTTCCTCGCCTCTCAGGCAGATGCACTCCAACTATTAGTAATATTCTTCAGTAATAGACATATTGTTTTAAAATATTCTTTGATATGGAATTTGTTGTGAATGCAGGCTATTGTTACTGAAAAATTTATATTTATTGACAGAATTTGACAGCCACCATGGTATAATGGTTAGATGCTCGCCTGTGGATTCGAAGGGTCGTGGCTTCAGGTTCTTACGGAACCGAACTTTTTTTAAAAATAATTTTGACTGTCAGGTCACCCAGCTTTGAGTGGGTACAAGCTACAGTCCTGGGAAGAAAAGGCGGCCTGTGTATTGCTGACCATATCACCCACTCAGTGCCAGGGGGTCTATAAAATATAAGCCTAGCCCTAAATGCCCAATACACCTAAATGCATGAAAAAAAAGGGTCCTCTACTTTAAAAAAAATTTGTTTGTATATTTTGACAGAATTTTAGCGGAGCTAAGGAAGGTACCAGATAAACTGGAACGCAAGCAGAGAGAGCTGCACTGCCAGTTAACTGAAGATATCAAGAGTTGCCTTCTAGTGTATAAAGATGACTTTGAAGAGATGGTGAAGGGTTTCATGAGGCAGTATTGTAACCAGCTCATCTTTGGTCCCGAGGAGAATACAACCCCTCACAGGAATGGTGTTCTGAGTCTGCTCAAGTAAGATTTTTTTTTCACGGTTTATTTTTGTCAATGATTACTGTTTACTGGGTGTGGTGTTTTTTATCAATTCAGGTTTCATGTAAGATCTATGCATGATTTATTCTTGTTGGGTAGTTGATTTGTTGTTTTTTTGTTGTTTGCTTTCACTGACTGTAAACCCTGGTAGAAAGACCTGGTTGTTTGTCCATTTCTATACTTTGACTTTGTTCCAGGACCTGAGTTTTGCATGTGCATCCGTTTTACAGATCTTGCTTATTTGTATGCAGACTGTTGCTTCCTTTTCTCTCAGACAGATGCACTCTGACTTCGAAGGAAGCCCCCACGTAGCCGACTCCTGCAACATGCTTGTTGGGGAGGCAGTGGGTCTATTCCTGTTTCCCCCCACAATGGGGCCCCGGAACCCACACAGGGATGAGGTAAATTAAAAACTGACATCACAGCATTCAGGACATTCGCATAACTGCTCCATTCTCATCTTCAGCAGAGTTCCAGTTCCAATGAGCTGGATAAACATTGCCCATGGCCATTGATTAACAGTATGTGTAAATTCCCAGCCCCCCCCCCCCCCCCCCCCCCCCCCCCCCCCCCCCCCCCCCCAAAGTGGTTAACCCATTCAGTTTCTGGGGACAGCTTTTATCGAGTTTGTGCTCTCTAGACAGTTGCAGTTTCTTCCTGAGGAGATTCTGTCTTCCAGGATAGTGGGCCGTCATGATCAAAACATTGTGAAGGCGGTGTGGTCGAGGCTGCCAAATCTGTCGGTCATTACACCCCCCCCCCCCCACCCCTGACATAGTCCCCCAAAAATACATGCTGAGCCCATGAAAAATACATAGTATCCTTCGTTAAAAATGTGCACAAAATAGCAGTTCATGATAAGGGAACACAACAATGCGAGAGGAATCACAGCCATTGCAAAATAACACAGCAACTTACCATTTAAAAACAGAGGACATTTGGGTCATGTACCTATGGGAATTCCCCCCCCCAAATCCTTAAAAGCAGTAGATATATTTATATGCTGAATTTCTAATTGCTGCACAGACGCGAACACATACAATAGCATTAATTATGCGTCTCATAAACAGGTCATCAGCCAAGTCTGTAGAGCGACTTTTACTGGGAACCGGAAGTGCCACATTTGCGGTTTATTGAGGTATCAAGGTTAAAACACACATCGAGCACTAGTTCAGCAAATGTTTTAAAGTAATTGTGATTCTTAAATTTATTCATTTAGCACGTCAGTATGGAAAAGCATGCATCAGGAAGTGAAACCAATGGTAACGGACATTTGAACCTTCCTGCCTAGCAGTAGTATTGCTGTTATGCCATAGGACAAGTGATGAACATTTGATTGGTAGTGGCAGAATGTCGTTGCATATCCACATCTACAGCAGATTTAGCCTATCTAAGCTCTGAGAAAATTTGTCGATCTAGGGCAGTTCAGTAGTTCTTTCATTCTGCAGACATTTTAGCTGGGGGGTTGTCATTTGTTTTTGTTGTTGTTGTTGCAAATACTGAAAATTGGGTGCAAAGTTTATAGATAAAATCTGTCATTTTGTTTTTACTTCTTGAATTTAGGGCACAGGTGGAGGCTGTCAGCGGAAAGCTTGGTGACGTCATTAACAACCACTTAGTCAAGAATAACCAGCAGCTGGCACAGCTACAAAGCTGTATCACCGAAAGCATGCAAGACATCAAGGACAAGTTGCATTCTCAGGGTTTGAGCACTGAAGCTATTGCTTTCATGGGACACAGGTAGTGAGATGGTTACTTCTGTAATTTCTTGATTTTGTTTCCACATAGTTTGTCTTCTAGTGCTTGCCTCTCATTGCCACTGCTAACCAATACTTTATTCTTCTTCTTCTTTTCTTCGCATTCACCATCTGTAAACTCCGGCAAAATGTTCTGGCTGTTCATACACTTCTGGGCTTGTTCCAGAACTGAGTTTTATATGCACATCAGTTTTAAAAATCTGGCTTATTTGTATGCAGACTGTAAGTTCCTTGCCTCTCAGGCAGATGTACTCTGACTTTGAAGGACACCTCTAATTAGTCAACTTCTGGACTTTTAGTCTTTATCCAGAACCTGAGTGTTGCGTGTACATTCGTTATAAAGATATGACTCAATTGCATGCAGCTGTTGGTTCCTTGCCTCTCAGGCAGATGCACTCCCACTTTGAAGGAAGCTGCCAATTAGTTGACTCTTACAACATGCTTTTGGGTAGGCAGTGTGTCTCTTGTTTTCCCTGCAATAGGGCCCCAGAACCCACATGGGAAGAAGTTGTCACTTATATCCTGTGCCGATCTTTGTTTTGGCCGGCCCCTGCCTCTCCTTCCTGGTATCATGCCTTCTGCTATTATTCATTGCAAATTCACCATGGCGCTTGATATGACCAAAATATTTCAGCTTCAGAGACAAGATACTGTTTATTAGCCAATCTTCCTTGATGTTCAGTTCTTTTAAAATGTCAGTGTTTTTTCTCTTCTTTCTTCATGGTATTCTTTCTATAGCATTTCACCTCAAAAGCCCCATTTTCTTTAAGGACTAGGAGATAGTCCACGACTCACATTCGTATGTTGTTACAGGGAAGACGCATGCCCTCAACATTTTAACTTTAATTTCCTTGCTGGTCCTTAATTCTTCAAGGCCCAGAGGGTTTAGCATCATAGGCCCAAGGGATAATCAAGAGAGACATAAAATTGGTACATCATGCATTCATCGTGCTTGTCGATAGGAACCTATATAGTAAGATGAATTTCTTGGAACTCCAAGATTTAACCAGAGAAATTTATTTCATACATATTAATGTCATTTAAATATAATGATTCAGGTAGATGCACTCTGACCAGAGAAAACCTATAATTAGTAAGCTTTTACAATGTGCTTGTTAGGGGGGCAGTGAGCTTCCCCTATTTTCACAATGAGTTTAACCTTTTTCACAGGGGGACAATGAGCTTCACCTTTTTTTCACAGGGGGACAATGAGCTTCACTTTTTTTCTCTCAGGGTTACAATGAGCTTCACCTTTTTTTTCACAGGTTGACAATGAGCTTCACCTTTCTCACAGGGGACAATGAGCTTCACCTTTTTCACAGGGGGACAATGAGCTTCACCTTTTTCACAGGGGGGCAGTGAGCTTCACCTTTTTTCACAGGGGGGCAGTAAGCTTCACCTTTTTCACAGGGGGACAATAAGCTTCACCTTTTTCACAGGGGGACAATGAGCTTCACCTTTTTTCACAGGGGACAATGAGCTTCACCTTTTTCACAGGGGGACAATGAGCTTCACCTTTTTTTCACAGGGGGACAATGAGCTTCACCTTTTTCACAGGGGAGCAGTGAGCTTAACCTTTTTTTTCCTCAGGGGGACAATGAGCTTCACCTTTTTTTTCTCAGAGGGACAATGAGCTTCACCTTTTTTTTTCTCAGGGGGACAATGAGCTTCACCTTTTTTTCACAAGAGGGGGGGGGGGGGGGGGGGGCAGTGAGCTTCACCTTTTTTTCTCAGGGGGACAATAATGAGCTTCACTTTTTTCACAGGGGGCAGTGAGCTTCACCTTTCTTTCACAGGTGGACAATAAACTTCACCTATTTCACAGGGGGACAATGAGCTTCACCTTTTTCACAGGGGGGACATTGAGCTTCACCTTTCTTTCACAGGGGGGGGGGGCAGTGAGCTTCACTTTTTTTTCACAGGTGGACAATAAACTTCACCTTTTTCACAGGGGGACAATGAGCTTCACCTTTTTCACAGGGGGGACAATGAGCTTCACCTTTTTCACAGGGGGGCAGTGAGCTTCACCTTTTTTTCACAGGGTAACAATGAGCTTCACCTTTTTCACAGGGGGACAACAAGTTTCCCCCTTTTCACAGGGGGACAATGAGCTTCACCTTTTTCATGGGGGGACAATGAGCTTCACCCTTTTCACCAGAATCCACACTGGGAATTTGGGGATATACTTGTAGTACAATAAACAATATTGACTTTATTTATAACTAAAACATACTTTTTGTTAAATAAATCTACAGACTGGAGAGTTTTCAGTCATCCCTTAAACAACATCTCAAACAGCATTCAGAGTAAGCACTCAAACGAGATACAGGAACTGAGAAACCAGATGTATAAGCAAGTGAAATATCCGACAAACATCTTAGAGACCAGTCAAAGTGTACCTGCCCTGGAATCTAGTATTACAAAAGAGATTTCACCAAACTTTGTCAACTCTGATCATCTGTCTTTGGTGACGAAAGGCAATCGGTCACTGGTAACACCTGCTTGTTCTCACGTTAATGCATCTACGTTGAAACATTCCAGAAGTGCCACAGAAAACACTATCACCAGAGGTTGTTTGGTGGACAAGAATAATTTAGGCACATTTTCACAAATGTATCAGCAAAATTCACAAAACTGCTCAACCTTCAATAGCTCAGATTCCCAGGCCTTTCCCAGTGTCTCACAGGAGCACCACCAGAATACTTCCAGAGTTTCAGCACAGACAGCAGCTGCTTCTGACAATCTGCACACTGCATGCTGCCATCCCTTTGCCCAGTGTGAGGTGTCATTCACCCTCAAGAGTGGTTTATCACCAGTTGTAGCCGAAAATTCAGGCAGTTGCCAAAATAACATTAGGAAAAACACTGCACCAAAGCAGAATGTGGTAAGAATGAAGGTAAGTACACCTAAACCAAAGAACACAGCACAAAAAAAGAGGGATGTCAGCATGAAGAAGAGAAACACCAGTAGTAAGTATCTGGAAAATGTAACAGTCATGAAAACCCAGGAAGAAATGTCTTTGCCAACTGGAACGTGGACAAGAAGCCGATACAAATGCTTTCAAAAGATTCAAACTATACCCCAGAGCGACCAGCCAATGAGTCAGCTGGTAAGAAGGAATCAGCCACCTGTGAACGGCCAGATACACTCATGGAATGGCAAGCGAGAGAAAGCTATGAAACCTTGCAGCAGCAAAAGGGACCCATCTGTTTATGATTTTCACGAACACGAGACCTGTCAGCTGCCAGAAATACCCAAAAACAGAAAGCGAACAGCAGCTGATTCAGTGGAAAACATGTCGCTGGCCTCCTTCATAAATAAAGGGTAAGTTATTTCTGACAGACCCACTGCATTCCCAACAAGCATGTTGTAAGAGTGCACTGACTAAGGGCTTCCTCCAGAGTCAGAGTGCATCTGCCTGAGAGGCAAGCAACCAACAGTCTGCATACAAAAAAGCAAGATCTGTAAAACAGATGCAGATGCACATGCAAAACTCAGGTTGTGGAACAAAGTCAAAGTCCAGAAATTGACGAAAAACCATGTCTTTCCGCCAAGGATTACAGCCAATGAATGCAAACAAAAAACAACATTTCTGACAGAATTTCTATTGAGAAATTTGTGTCTTTCTGTTTTAAGTAGTGTTTACGAAAGCTAAATTTAGAATTACCAACATGCTCGCTGGCCAGAAAAAAAATTAGGTACATATCACAATAATAAGCCTATCAGGTCAGGCGTGAGATTCCCCACAGGTTGTCTTATGTTCTAGGAGTGTCATATTTAGTTATTTTGACAACATTGTCAGGATTCTAAATTCCACATTGTGAGCGGCAAGCATGTTCTATTTTCCACATTTTGAGCGGCTGTATCATGTGTGTTACTTATGTTGTGTATTCACTCTTCATTGCTATCACTGCAGCGTTACTTGGTAACTTGACCTTCACCAAGGCCTACGTCAAAATGTCACGGGTTCTCAAACCAGTAACTATTGCACAAGAGACCTAGTAGACACCTAACAGTCTCTCAATGTCACCTGCCATGAAAGAGAACTTCACACTTTCATGTAGGGCCTCCAACAAATAGGAGCCGCTTTTTGGCACTGTGTTTATAGACGGCAAAGGGATGCATATCCTAATACACCTACAACATAGGACAGCCTGTGGGAATCGACATGGCATAAATGGGATTTGGCACGATATATCGCACCTGACATGATTTTCATGATATGTGCCAAATATTTATTATGAATGAATGTGACACCTACACTGTGTTAAGTAATTATGACTTTCCTTGTAATATACTCTTTCCGTGGGATAATCTAAGATTATAATCCCTCACTTTGCCTGTGGCTAAACACACTTACCTACTTAAGACCTTCTATATATTCCTTGTGTTCTGCTATTTTGTGAGCTCATTTAATTTTTCACTAGTCTCCTGGGCAAGTAAAAATTGCTTGGCGGGCCACTTTGGACCACAGGCTTTATAGTTTGCCCACTCTTGTTCTAGATCAGAAGCAGTTTTAATATGTTGACTGCCATGAAAGTTGACTAATTAGGGTGTTTCCTTCTAAGTCATCGGCTCTGTGCTAAGTCGTTGCGAACGCTTCGTAATGGGGAGATACCAGGTTCGATCCCAGCTGCGGGCCATGAACATTGCATTGGTTTCAACAGTGGTATCAAAAAAGCAGACCTTCCAGAAAGCAATGGCAAACTACTGGACATAAATTTGCCTAGAAAAAAAACCACACAACAGCAAGGGGTTGTTGGTTTTGGTTCTGCACTGTCCTGTAAAAGATACGCAACTAACCTAACATTCTAAGTCAGATTGAAACAAATAAACCAGATCTGTAAAATGGATGTGCACAGATCACTCGGGTTCCTAAACAAGACTAAATTCCAGAAGTGGATAAACAACCGAAACTTTCTGCTGAGTTGACAGCCGGTGGACACTAAGAAGAAGTTTTCTTCATGAGTCAGTTTCTTTCAAGACATTGTCGTTATTCCTTTCAATCTGTCCAAGATGGTCTCATCAATTGTCAATAAAACCACAACTCTGCCACTGTGTTAATGTACAACACAACTTCATTAAATTATCAGATGAGTGAGATGATGAGAGAGCCATGGCCCATAGTATCTTCTGCAGACCAGACACCTGAAGAAGAAACCACATTAACTCTTTCATTACCAGAAGATTTCAAACAGCAAAGTGAACAAAAAAATTTTGAATAACTTACTTTAAAGGGGGTAAAATACATGTCGATGGTGATCATTTCCAGAAGCAGGTGTCTTTTCTTATATTGTGACCAAATATAATAATGTAAATGAGCACATTGTGCTAAGGAATTGAATCAGAAGGTAGATTCATTTACACATCAGACATTATATAGACGATTGAAAGTGTTAAATTTATCATTTTTGACTTCCTAGTGAAATGTCAATCAATCAGATGCTGTCTCCACAGAGAAGGTTAACTGCAATGGATATCCAACTTGGACCGTCTCTTACCTTAGTTTTACATGCTCTCAGACTGCTGCCCATCCATCTTTTGATGTTGTCCTCCCACTTATATTTTTTAATGTGGCCTATATATTTCAATTGTCTTTTTTAAAAATTTCTTTCAGAAATTTTCTTTTCATTTGTAGTCTTTCTATAATCTCGGTACTGGACTGTTTTTGTTTCTATGAAATATGACCTATCCTTCTGTATAACCACATTTCCGGGAACTCAGTTAGATTTCCTAGTGCAATAAAATCTCCTAATATCTTGTATATTTGTGTATCATTATTCACCCTAGTTTAGTATACATTGCTCACTATCAACTATTTTTCAGGAATGCTGAAAAGAGGACAAATATTGCACTTGAAGTATGTATTACTGTTGAGACTTGTTTCTATTATTGGTAGTTCTTTCCACCTAATTAAGTTCATCTTCTCGAATTACCACCTATGTGACTTAACGAAGAAAGTATTTGGAAGTTGCAATTAACCTCCATCATCTGGATCTACACACCAGGGCACGCAGGAGTAAATATTAATGTAAGAGCTGACCAGCTGGTAAGTAATGCACCAATGCAAATGGGAAGAAGCATGGACAGCTGATATCATTAGTGCTGTACAGGCTCGGTTGGGGGATAATGGCGAATCTCTGACTGTGTTTCCCAGGGTTTAGCTTGGTGAAGCATGTCTATGTCGTGTTCGAGGTCAAGACAGGACATACTATAACCAACTTCTCATGCAAACAATCAGTGGAGGTACCTTGGAGTGGCTGCTGCTTCAGAGGATTGAGCGCCCATGAGGATGACCAATTTGCAAAGACAATTGTGATAACAGAACATAACTATCTGCACTTACAACCACAAAACATTAATACATAAATTGTACAATAAAGAAAGAACTACATTGGTAGAGTCAGAAAGTTCCCAGAACTCATGCAGTAAATTAATATTATGTATTTTTTCACATTATCTTCAATAATTATGACTAGTTTCTATGAAAATAGTGTTGAAAAATATATGTTTGACTTTGGACCTGTTAGTTAGAATGGAACTGTGTTGTATATCGAAGAAACCCTGTAATAAGTTTCATCAAAAATATTTGTTTTATCTGCTTTGACAAATATATAGAATCTAAACCATGTAACGCATTATTACATGTATAACTTATTATCACACTTGTTGGCTGTTCTAGTAGTCTCTGGCTCCAATTTGCATCAGGTCAGATTTGAGAAGTGAACAAGCAAATAGACTGACTGGTTCTGCACAACTTGGTGGTAGATTGATGTCTTACAAGCTAGTTGCTGTAAGGGCCCTTCGGGAGCAAGTGAACAGTGTGGTGGCACAGATGGATCATCAGTCTAAAGAGAATGGTTCCCTGAGTGGGTTCTGGGCCCCATTGTGGGGAAAACAAGAATAGACTCAATGCCTCCACAAAAAACATGTCATAGGAGTTGACAAATTGGGAATATCCTTCAAAGTCGGCGTGTATCTGCCTGAGAGGCAAGGAACCACAAGTCCGCATACAAATAAGTCTGATCCATGTAATAGATGTGCAGGCAGTACTCAGGTTCTGGAAAAAGACTAAAGTATGGAGGTGGACAAACACCCAGAGCTTTCCGCTGGAGCTCACAGCCGGTGAACGCGGAGAAGAAGAGAATGGTACTGTGAAGGGGGGGCCAGGGGATCTGGCAGTCGCTTTACACGCAGGGAAGGGGAAAAGACAAACATACATTCAGACTGTTACTCATACCATTGGAACTGGAACTCTGTGTTTGCTGCTGAAAGACGGGGATGAAGCACTTATGAGAATATCCTGAGTGCTCTGATGTTGGTTCTCAACTCACAACTTCGAGGTTGACTGAGCCCTCAAAGGATACCAAGAAATATCCTGGAAAGTAAAGGTGGTCGGCTTAAACACCTCACTGGAGAACCCTGGTGGTCCAGTGGTTAGCATGTTTGGCTTTCACCAATAGTTACCTTCAAATACACATCATGGGGGAGGATTATTTGATCCCTTTCTCCCTGAGAAGCCACAATACTGACACTTGCGGGTGGTATCGTTTCCCTGACTTGCTCTAGAGGCATGTTTATAAAATATCTGTTAGTAGCATCTTTTACCCCACCAAGACTTTACACAGTGCGATAAACACCTGGTGACACAAAATGCCACCATACGGATGAGGATCACCCATAGAGAGGTCTTGGAAACCGTGTTCAGATGTTAGGTTATATTACAGCCCCTGGCAACAGCTAGGATGGGGGCTTCAAAATAATGACAAATTGCATCCCACAAGGGGGATGACGAATTCAAAGTTAAAAAATGGCTTTATTCATAGAGATTGCTACATCATATTTTTTCTACTGGCTACAGTGGTTAGTGGGCGACCGTGTCCTACTGTAATTAGTTAACAGGCACCAAGAGATGTGAGCCAGTTGCTGCATTCATGTTTACCAATTACTCCCCCTACTCTGCATAGTATTTGTTCATGTTTTTGATAACATATTGTTGAACAGGGTTTCTGGGACATGTTCCTGGGTGATCCTCATCCGAATGGGAACACATTGTGTCACCAGGTGTTTATCGCTTGGCGTAATGTCCTGGTGAGGTTGAACGTGGTCGTCATCATGATCAATGATTTTGTGGCAATGTTTTGTAAAAGTAAAGGTCAATTTTCCATGCCTTCAGGCGTATTGGGAATATAGGACTAGACATTTATTTTATAGACCAAACGGCACTTGGTGAGTGATGTGGTCAGCATCACGCCGGCACCTTTACTTCCCAGGACTGCACCTGGTACCCTCTCAAAGCTGGTAAAGCTGGGAGCCAAGGTCATTTTTAAAAAACGTCCAGTTTCCGTTAGGAACTGAACCAACACCTTCCGATCAGCAGGCCAGCATCTAATCGCTAGACTATGGCAGCTCCCCTTATTGTAAAATGATTTATTTCTGAGGACTTTTTCATGAATATCTGAAAAAAGTATGGGGCTTAGCTTTTTTTTTTTCTAGGTCATTAGGGTAAAAGGGTTAAAAGGAAAGACTCCTATGTTGACCCAGCCTGAAATGGATGCCATGAGATATTCGAAGCAAATGGACTGATATAATAAGGACCAAATCACCCAGGTAAAAATGAGTGGTCTATACAACAATGGTGCTAACATGTGTGCAGTTCATGCCATGATTGTACTGGGGATCATCGTCAGAGCTAGGGAGTTTGTGCTCTGTGCAGGCGGCTAGCCATTCTGCAGAGAGAGACTGAGCCAGATGAGAGAGATCCTCTCAACTTTAACCTTTAATCCAGTAATGAACAAAACATGAACTCCTTTACTTTCTTACATCATGCAGTTTTGTTTAATAGATTGTGTCTGAGTATTTATTCTCCCCATCTGGATTTACATTGGGCACTTTTCTGCTTAAAGGCAGATAACTATGATTATAAGCCATTTTCTTCTTCTAGTCAACGCCATGTGGCTTTCGTTGTCATTTCTTGTCACAACCTTCTGTCTCATATTAGGTTAGTTATGTATCTTTAACAGGTCGTTGCTGAACTAATTCCCAGCATTTTTGGCTGTTGTGGTTTTACTAGGCAAATTTTACGTTTAATAGTTTGCCACTGCCTTCTGAATGGTCAAATTTTGGTACCACTGTCGAAACCAAAGCAAGACAGATCGTCCGCACCTGGAATCAAACCCAGAATTTAGGAAGCGCATTTGCAACACCTAAGCCACAGATGCCAACCTGTCTCATATACTTTCAGTGAATTCTGACACAGATGATTTTTCATGCCATGATGTCACAATGTCCAGTATTGTCTCTGTCTGCCTCTTTTCCCTTTCAGCTTTCCCACCGCAATAATGTACGCCAGTTTTTCTCCTCAGGACATGTCCAAAGAACGTAGATTGTTTCCTGATGTGGTACTCATTTTTAGTTAGTTTCTTTCAAGACACTTTCATTACTCTTTTTTTAAAATCCCTACAGGGTATTCCTATCAATTCTTTATTAAACAGTATATCTGCAGCTTCCAAATAGTTTTCTTTACTAATCTTCTAACTGTCCATGATTACTTCCATGTATACAGGTTTGCTTCTTAAAGTTTACCCCCCCCCCCCCCTCCCTTTCACGGGCTGAACCTGGGAAAGTAAAGACTCTGCCGGCGTAATGCTGACCACATTACCCACAGATATGCATATGGTCTGTAAATTTTGGGATGTGTGTGCCCATTTACCCGATGTTAAGAAAGGCGTGAAAAGGGAACTTTACTTATGGGTTTTTTTTTTGCTGAAAGTTTATCCCCCCCCCACAGACAGTACCAGTGAATGTTCTTCACCAACTGTTTCTATCAGCAAGATGTCCATTGTGAGGAAAGTCAGAACCCCCTTTCGCCGACCATATCAGATAGGTAGTACTGTATATGTGAGAGAACCATAGTAGTTTAATGGCAACCATACTTGTCTGCTTGCTCTTCTTCTTCTTCTCTTCCACCTTGTACCTCAGTGAAATGTTAGGGGGAGATGTAACGTTCGTTGATGAGCTCTGTCAACAACACTATTAGGATTGATGTTCATTTCTGTAAGGCCATCACCCCATATTTTCTGAGATCTTCCACTTGCTCTATACCTGTTGTTACGTTTCAGTGTGGCTCGCTGTGGTAGATAGTACCAAGGCATTCTTGTTAGGTGCCCAACTCACTTCATTTTTTGTTCTTTGATAACCTGTAAGACTGGCTTTATTCCTAGCATTAATCTGATTTTGTATTGTCTTTCCTTAAAACTCCTGCAGCTCTTGTAAGGCATTTAATGTCTGTTGTCACAGTTTTACGTTAATTAGAGGAGATAAGTGTCCACGTTTGGCACTGATAGCACAGTACTTGCTCAATTGTCATAAATAAACAGAGGGGAACCCTTTAGACAGTTAGAGATATTATATATACAATTTTTTTAAACAGATCATGTATTGATTGGCACTTTAGAAAGATACAAACTAGACAGCATACAAATCAAAAGTTATAGTAACCATACCATGACAGGTTCGATGCCTAGTACGTAACTGTAGCTTTAGATTTTATTTTAGTCTAATGTGTCCTTCAATCTTTCTATGAGTGCCAATAAATACATTATCTGTTTATTATTCATACATATTATTGCCCAGTTTTGTGTGATCACATCTTTGCTAAGGCACAGATGTTTGGATATTGACCTAGGTTCCCAGGTAGATAAGAGCCACATATCCTGGGAAGTTTTCTTTCATAACTAAAAAATCAATTATCCATAACTGCAATGCTGTCTCTAGTATGAACTTTACTGCCTTTTGTAATTCACTTAGCGGCCTGTGTCTCTCTTGGCCAGAAGTTTTTGCCTGGAATTGCATTTGGGACAGTCTTGGAGGATGTGAACTGGTGTTTCAGGTGGCAATCCATATGGCTCATTGGCTAATCTTACATTCTGTGTACATGTGGCTGCAAATTTGATTGTGCCCTGTTCTAAGGTGTAGAATATAACTTGCTCTGGTCTGCCCATAATATGGTAAACACTATGTGTCAGTGCATAGGAAGCAAAAGTGACCTGCACGATGTAAACCACATCACCCATTTAGGGCAGCTCTGTCAGTAAAATGGATTTTCTACTGTGAAGATAATCCAAGTCATACCTTATAAATTTCCATGGCTGCCAGTAAGTGTTTATTTTATTACAGTGATCACCCAAATTAGTTTTTTTTTTTAACAGTAGTAAATACTTTTGCTGCCTTTCCAGATGGCTTCAACAGGGCCAGTTTTGACACAGAGAAAAGCCCAGCCCCAACACTGCTCTCTGACATTTCCTGCAAGATGTAGAACACAAGATGTTCTTTAAAAACACCATTCCAGGACAGTAAATGCCAGTCAAGTTTTGTGGTGGTTCAGTCTATTCTTTTCCATGTTTATGCAACTATTTGTCCACACTCAAGTCTAAAGGGACCATCATTTACCAGGACAGTCAAGTTTTGTGGTGGTTCAGTCAATTCTTTTCCATGTTTATGCAACTATTTGTCCACACTCAAGTCTAAAGGGACCATCATTTACCAGGACACTTTTGGGAAGGGAAACAAAGGACAGTCAATTTAAAAGTTCTAGCAATTTTGTGTATACATTTGTTATATAGATCTGTCTTTGTATGCACACACTTGGTTTCTCACCGCTCAAAGAGATGCACTTCAACTTCAGAGAAAACACTCCTAATTTGTCCCATTGTAAGACATGTTTGTTACGGGACCAGTGACCCCCCCCCCCCCCCCCCCCCCCCCCCCCCCCCCTTCAAACCCACATGGGAGATATAACTAGCTAATATTTACGTGGTAACTTAAGGAATGTTGGCTACCCCAGCACTTAAGATAATTTCAGTCTCAAAAGAAAACCAACCGTACATACGACTAAATGGATAAGAGAACTGATCATTCAACCAACAAAGATGAGGACAATGACAAAAATCGAAATAGTTCTGCTGACTGAAGTGACGTCTGAAATGCACTTTCTGCTTCTTCAGCATTCCGAGCCCTTAAGGTTCATTACTGCAGATATCACCCGCCTCCATTCATCTCTCTCTGGTTGGCCTTCTCTAGTTGGTGAAACCAAGAGTTTGTAGGTGTGTCTAGATATTATCTCTCGATCATCACCTTGGTCTGCCTCATGGTCTACAACCATTCAACTCCTTTGTCTATACAGTTTTTACTCTTCTCTCATCTGACATTCTCTCAATATGCTCTAGCTCTCATGATGCCAGTGATCAGTGGGGATTTAAACAGATTATGATTTCATTGTTGCTTCTCACTTTGAAATACACATGCAGAAGACAATATAGACAGGACATGGTGTTTACGAGCGGCATCTGTGGCTTAAGCGTTGCATGTCCAAGTCGTAATTCCAACATATCGCGATGAAAAAAGCCTACAGCTTGTTTCGCAGGTCGACCCAGCCTAAAATGAGTATCAGGATAGCTATCCTGGGAATGTAAAGATGGCCGACGTAATGGTAACCACATAGTGCTGATGGTCTGTAAAATTATTGGTGCTCTTCCCATATGTCCAGTGCGCCTAAAGGCTTGAAATATGAAAAGAAATCTTTACTTTATGGTGTTTATACAGTTCTTGTGGCTTCTAGAGCCTCAAATGGGAAATACACCCACTCCCCTCCCCAAGCATGTCTTAAAATACAATTAATTAGGTATGTTTCTTTTCAAAGTCGGAGTGCATCTGCCTGCAAGGCAAGGAACCAGCAGTCTGCACTAAAAAAAAATCAGATACGTAAAATACATGTGCATATAAAAACTAAATTTCTGGGACAAAACCAAAAGTGGATAAACAACCAGAACTTTCCACTGGTGAGCAAGAAACAGTGTTGAGGTTTTTTACTCTGATTGAGGCAAAGAAGAATGCAGAGGGACACCTTACCAGAAACTTTGTCTTTCTGATCGACTAATCATTAAAGAAAGCAGCACTGTTTTCAGCAGTTTGCCATCAGTATCAATTTCCACTTCTGCAATTAAGTGTTGTGGGGAGAAATAGTTTGCGATCCATTGACTGAAAGGCAGCACTGACCATTGTCATTCTGAATCGGGTGAAAAACGGAGCGTCTGGGATTAAAGCATAGACTGGGTTATTGGATATTCCTAGCGCTAAGCAGAGGACCCGTACTGGAGAGACAGATTTATGACTATGATATTGTTATGCTGTGCAGAAATTAAAAACAGATATATGAGTGTTCTAGAAACAGTTATATAAATCCTACTGGACAGGGAAGCCATGGGCAATGTCTGCTGGTGAAGAATGGGTTGAAGCATGGGGTTCTTGAACTAAGCCAGTGAATTCATTCACTAGAGGTTCAGGGTGGGCGATCATGCCTCTCCACAATCTCCTGCAGCATGTATCAGTTCGTGTACCGACACACCTCCATGCCATGCAACAAGACTGTCAAGCATCTTCTCTCGTTGTCTTCCTCTATCTCTCCTTCCACATATCTTTCCAGTGGTCACAACATGTTCTATTTTCCCTCTTCTCATAACATGGCCGAAAAATTATTCTGATGTCTGTGATAAGTTGTCTTCGGGCTCCCGCCTCTTTCAAAACCTCTTAGTTGCTCTTTTTGGCTGTCCAAGGTATTCTAAGCATTCTTCTGTAAAACCATATCTCCGAGGCCTCCAGAAATTGTTTGGCCTGCCTACCGATTGTCCAGGATTCACAGCCATATGTTAAAACTGGGCGTATGTAGCAAGCAAGAATTCTTTTTCTAACTCTCAATAATAAGAATATATTGCACAAGATGTTTTTCATTTTATAAAATGCAGTTTTTGCCTGTCCTATTCTATTTTTTATCTCAGTTATGCATCTTCCATCTGATGTTATCCATGTGCCCAGATACTTAAATTTCTGTAATTGTCCTAAAATAACACCATCAACTTTTATTACACTTTTAGGAATAATTTGTTTCTTTGGTACCATTACTTCTGTCTAATCAAACTGAGGCCCATTCTTCCACTTTTTAACACCACAATATCATTTCCTGCAGTTCAGGGTGTACAGATAAATAATAGGGTCACAACATGGAATTAAGTAAATGTTTATGCTGCTGTACACTTTCTTGTCACAAAGGAACATTGAGATGGGCTCAAAGAGTTGGGTGAAATCCCTGGTAATAGGCTTCTTATTTGTTGGAATGTCAATAGAGAACAGAGCACAGGACAGTACTGGGAAATAAAGACAAGAAAATACTTAAGCAGAGGCTTTGGTGAATGAAGCAGTAGGTAGCCAACACAAAATAGTGTCTTGGGCAATAATGGGTGTCATCCATATGCCATGCTCAGTTTGTTAAAGCTAGCAAGGTCAGGGCTGTGAGAACACAAAAGACTTGAGTGAGAGGGCCAGTACCATTCTTGAAAGCCTTCGACAGAAGCTGTACAGCAGAACTACCACCTCTGCATTTGTGCAGCCTCCATAATGGACCCCAGAAGTGGAACAGGTAAAGACAGCAAAGCAAACAGCATTTAAACAATCAGAGAAAATTTGAAAGACACCTCACAGGTTACAAGATAAGCTAGAAAGAAAACGCAGAAGATAGTTCAAGCGGTGTGCAGCAGATGCAAAATTAAAAGGCTAACTATAATCAAAATTGGAGGGGATAAATCACTGGGTACAGATACATATGGGGATGGACCACTTATGGAAGTATCCAGAGTGCTGTGATGTTGACTCTTTAAAGTCATTTGGGCTGCCTCTTGCTTTTCACTTCAATTCATGTGTAGCACCTGCGTTGGTAGTTGTTCTGGTTACATCCTCACTTATTGGCCAAACTATTTGATCTCTTTCTCAATGAAACAGTTTACCATTTGAGAAAATTAAATATAAGAATAATAACAGACTGTTACTACTTTAAGAGGTTGCTTGATCTCATAATGCTTGTATCTAACACTGCATGCTTATTAATAAATTTAATGTTTAAATATAATTTGTGTGTATTGTCTGAGTTACATACTGTATGCTGCTACAGGCAAAATTCATGCTTTCAATATTTTAACTTGTTTTGATTTCCTTGTTGGTGCTTAACCATAGACTTTTTATTAATGCTCTGGTCATTCTGCTGAAAAGTCCATTGCTGTTTGTGACATTTGTCAATTTCTTCATCTTTTAATATTAACTCTCAGAACATTGTACAGCTTTTCCTTTATTTCCTAATCTGCTGCCAAACCATTGTACCTAATTTTTGGTACTTTGCGCACTATGTGATATAAAATGCGTCACAAACTAAAATTAACCAACCGTGATCAAGTCTCATGGTTAGTCATTGCGAATGACTGGCCGCGTGTGTTTGGATTTACTTTGTGGGGTTTAAGCGGAAAATTCTGAAAATTCACAATGAAGAGAGCAGCTGATGAATACAGCAGAAAAGTGAAGCAGGTCTACGTTATTCACAATCCAACAGGTGATCGATACTTTGGTTGATTCAGACATTTCACGAATCGAATATGTTCCCAGTTGAAGTGCCAGTCAGTGAGAGCTAGAGTGATGAGAATCTTGACAATTAGATTTAGAAATAGATCGATAGAGAAGAGGATGTGTCCCTCAAACAGGATCATCTGGTGCTCACTTTGTGAAACAAGGCCATAATATTGGCGCTAAATGAAGGTAAAAATTTTCTACAATGCCTCCCAAGTTTCATCTTTTGCATCTATACATTTGTAGGCTTTCCCATATGGAACGGCCTTATTTTGCATTGATCAACTTTTGCTTTTTTTTTTCCTGTCACCAGGGTTCATAGCCAAATTTACCAATCAATTTCAAGGCTTTTCAAGGTCTCCTTAGATTTTTTCAAGGTTGTCTCGGTGTAATACTGAAACAAGATTTTTGCCTTGTTCAAGGGTGTACTGAGCACACAAGGTACTTCATTTGTGCCACATGTGTTGGTATACCAGCACAGATATCATCATTATGTAGCATTTCCTTTGTCCTGACAAAAAAACCTCGGTCTCTCACCAGCTCTCCCGCCTCATGTACTTTTTTATACTCAAGGAGTCTCTTATATCCTGTGCCCATCTTCGTGTTGGTCGGCCCCTGAGCTTGATATAGTGTTTGAAATTTTTTTTTTAAGGCTTGGTGGTAGAGGGCAGCAAACTGAAGTCCTGTCTGTTCTGGACCTGGTACCTGAGAGGGTTAGGGGAGAGAGAGAGAGTCATGAAGAGAGAGGAAGACACATGCTGAGGTAGGCTGGGAGAGACAGTGTAAAGATGGACAGATGAAGGTAGAGAAAAGAAGGAAAAGAAGTCTGGGGAAGGAGGAAAAAATGAGAGGGAGGGATGGAGACATGATGAGGAAAAGTGGGGAAGGGACAGCGAAAGACAGAGAGGGAGACAAATACAGAAAGAGGGAATGCAGATACAGAGATGGGCAGATGAAAAGAGAAGGAAAAAGGGAACGAAACAGAGATATGGAAGGAGGAAAATATGACAAAGAGTTGAAAGAAGGGAGACAGAGGGAGAGAGAACGGACAGGGTGAGAAGCAGATGCAAGCAGAGAGAGATGTAGACATAAAGGAGAGAGAGACAAAGGAACAGCACAGAGAGGCAAGCAGACAGAGGGAGAGAACTAAAGAAAGAGAAAAAAGGCAGAGCAGGAGAATGGGAGGGAGGTATACAAAGAGGAAGTGATGAAGGGAGGCAAACAGACATAAAGAGAGAGAGAGAGAGAGAGAAGGCAGTGACAAACACAGATTAAGAGAGAGGGGCAGAAAGGGAGACAAGATACATCAAAGAAAAAAACAGCCACCTACTCCCCCCCCACCCCACAATTTCAAGTGTAGTGGACACAACCACTAGAAAAGGTAGTTATGGGGCAAAAAAATACGTAGATGAACCAGTAAAAAAATGGGGGGGGGGGGGGGATGAAAGAGGGGAGCGGGTAAGGAAATCTAGAGAAAATGAAAAGACAGGATGGAGAGGAGACAAAGAAGAGATGGGACATGAGAAAGGGCAAGGAAAGGAAGAGAGGAAGAATGGAGAGAGAAAGGAGAATAGTAGAAGATCAAAGGAAAGAGAAGGGGTGAGAGAAGAAAGGTAAGACACGGTTGTGGGGGGGGGTGTAAGAACAATGAGTGCCAAAAATAGAATTAGGAAATCTCTAAGTGAGGCCACTTTTCCAGTTCCTACCCTCTCCCAATGTGAATGTGGCCATAGTCCAAAAACAACAGTGCTAACCCCTACTGCCCCTTGCTTGTCCTATCTGTGTGTGACAACAATAATTCAATTTCTTACACTTAAGGCTGGTGACCTGAGAGCCAAGGTCATTTTATGAAGAAAAAAAAAGTCCAGGGGATCCCAACCCACCACTGGTGGAAAATAGAGAAGTTTACCCACACACATAAATAGGTCAGACATATAAATAGGTCAGGGCAGCAGTGGACTTCTGTTTTATTTCTGGTTTTCCAATTACAGAAAGGAGGGGAGAGAGGGGGTGGTGGAAAGTTGTGTAGAAGGCTGAGGTGGTAAGGGTGAGACAGAGGAGGTGAGAGAATAAAGTTTGAGAAAATAAAGTGGGAATGAGACAGGGAGAGAAAGAAGGGAGTAAGAAATCAGATGAGATATAAAGGGAAGAAGGTAGCAGGAAGGGGTGCACTCCCTCCCCTAGGTGTCATCAATGTGGGAGGAGAAAAGGGGGGGGGGGACGGCAAATGTGTTTTTAAAAGTACACATATATTTAATGTGTGGGAGGGGGGAATGGTGGACATGAAATGTTCTGCACTAGGCAATACATAACCTACTACCCAACTGAAGGTATGGAGAAAGAAAGAGAGAGAGAGAGAGAGGGAGTGAGGGAGAGTGGCAAATACAAAAAGAAAGAGAGAGAGGAAAGCAGTGACACAGACAGGCAGAGAGTGAGGAACAGGTAGGACAAAATGTGAGGGGGCGGGCAGGGAGATGGACAGAGATTAAGGCCGCTACTAAAACAAACACATCAAAAGAAAATATCCACCATGTTCACACAGAATGCGGCCCCCCCCCCCACACACAACTTCCTGTGTACTTGAGTTGCTAGGAAGAGTTATGGAGCCGCACATTTACTAAACATTTAAACAAAAGATATAAAATAGGAAAAAGGGGGAGGGGGGACAGGAAATGAGAGAGTAAAAGGAAAGATAGAGAGAAAGAGAAGAAGATGATCAGAAGGGAGGGTTAGATACAATGCAGGAGACGGGAAGGAAGGAGCAATAGGTAGAAGAGTGAAAGAGGGAGGGAAGAGAGAGAGAGAGAGAGGGGTGAGACAACAAAAGAGGGAATCTCGGGGAATTACAATACTGATCGCCAAACACACTGTAAAGATAAATCCAGGCCAAAAATAGAACTGGGAAATCCAGCTGCAGTCACTTTGCTTAGCCCCAATGCCATCTCTAATTAATAGAGAAGGCGCGACTCTATTTATAAATACAACTGAACCTAGCCCCACCATCTCCCAATGTAATCCTTTCTAGAAACCATGGCCATAAACGATTTATACTGTTTGTTCTGCCCGACTTGCTAGAAACAAAAGCACACACACACTCGCGAGACAGAAGCTGCTCCTTCGCGCCCCATGCCACACCGCTGCTGTCTGCATGTATTCATGATCTGCAACAAAGCCCGCCCTCCCCTGGCCTTTAACAAGCCATTCCGGCTGAAAATAGCCAATAATCAGCTGCCCCCACACCTGAAACGACCATACAACGAAAGTAGCCAAAAACTAGCCAAATGGCCAAAAAAGCCAAATGGCTCCCCCAAAATTGCCTGTGCTGAAAAAACACAGGATTTCTGAAAATTTCATTGCCCCGGTCAAAATTCACGGCTTTTCAAGGTCGGAATGTCTTTTATAAGCTAAAAATCACGGTTCAAGGTCAACGAAAAAAATCCCGATAATTTCCCGGTCCACTACGAACCCTGTGTCACTTTTAAAAGATGCTTTCACAAGTAGGTCAGGCAGTATATTGGACCAAGGATGATTTGTTCACTTTAAAGGACTTTGACCGGATATTATGAGCTATCAATTCTATCCTGGGCTACAATAGTTTATACACATTTATAAACCCACAGCTCTATCAGGCCTTTTTACATATTATTAGTAATCTACTTTCCCAACAGGCCATGTTAGGCTCACTGGCTTGGTTTATACCTGGTTGCCGCTACCAAGAAGCTCAAACTTCTATATATCAGCCTAAATGTCAATGCTGAGCACAAAGAAATATAAAAACGCAATAACATAAGCCATTTTACACAGAACATTTATTGTTTGTTTAAGATCTAGGACGCTCCTTCTTTCCCTTGAACAAGGCCAGTAGAGATACGTTAGCGACCTTGACAATCTTGAAGCGGACACCAGGAATGTCACCGACGGCATGACCTTTACGACCAAAACCAGCCACCAGAACTTCGTCGTTTTCCTGAAAATAAGCACAGAGCATTAGGAACAGACAACATATATAAAAATTACATTTCACATGATGTGTCCAGCATATCAATTACTGATTATGTTGTAAATGTTGCTTTCCTTTTCCTTGCGTTCGGTTTTAAATGCTTAAGTCAGAATATCAGGTGGGATGCCTCTATGAATTTCATGGTTCCCCAAAGCTTGCTCTGCACACTTTGCTCTTGAGGCCAGGTTTCTTTCAGAATGTGCTCAGGTGTTTATGGACCTGTTTGATAGGCACTCTGTGGGGGCTGTAGTCTAAATTTTAAAAACTGGTGTGTTGCTTTCTATTGAATCTGCTGACAGGGTCTTGTGGAGGTTTACCCAGAATCCACACACTGAGCAGACTAAAATAGTAAATTATACATTTTAAAATCCTACTTTTATGAAAGGATCTACAAAAATTATTTAAAAATGTACATCATGTGCATGTTATAGCAGCAAATACTAAAAGCTAGGTAATAGCAGTTTTAGTATTGTACATACTGTGTTCAGTAATAAAGAAAAGGAAAAAGCTGTAATTGTTTTCTGTGATATGCAAATTAAGAATTTATCAACACTTAAATATTTTCTATGCCCACTCTAGTGCATAAACATGCAGATATCAGAAGAACTTCACAAAAGCAAGAATCTGTTAAAATTTCAGGAAATCTTGTCAATACACAACAAATAAATGTGAGTGTATTCTCAATTGGACAGCAGTCAGAAACTGTCCCATAAAGATCAGGGGAAAAAAGCATTTATCAAAACTGAATGAATCATATTCTAGAAAAAACACCAACACATAATGGTAAAGGTTTGTGCTCCCTAAAAATTTTTTTTTACTTTGCAGAATTTGTTAGGAATTATTCACCACAAAACCAAATAGTGGCTGATAAAACAGCTTTAAACTGTTTCTCCCAGACAAAATGATCTGAGTTGTAGGTGTACTAAAAAACAGAGTGATTGGGAGTAAGTTGCAAAAAAAAAAAAAAAAAATTACAAGATGTGTGTGTCCTCAATTCTGACAAAATGTGCTGGATCCACAACCAAGAAGAACAGCATGTAAACTGCCTTCCAACGATGCCATATCACCAGTCTTTAATGTTGCACATCATTCGACCAAACAAGAAATCAGATTCAAGCTCGGAGATACTGTGTGCAAAGTTTACAATATCAGAAACTGCATACAAAGCTTGACCAACTGTTGACAAATTACAGCAAGTAAGCAAGTTTAGATGAGATGGACTGACACATTTGACAACACAATGCCACAAGATCTAACTGTCAGTAGTGATAGCTTCAGAATGTTGTATACAATAAAGTAGCAAGCTCTACTATTTAATCATATCATTAAAAAAATAATTTGTAAATACTAATAGTAAATTTCTATCTATGATCACTCTTCCCCACAACCACACAAGCATCAGAACTGCTCTTTTTACACAAGATCGCATAAATTTCATAAATGAGTGAAGAAATCCAACAAATTTAAATGCTATAACATTGCAGGAAATCTTTAGTCAAGCAGAGCCAGCAACTGATGTGTTGGCTGTCTGCTAGCTTCAGAAATCTGACCACTTGGTGAACTGATGTGACAAGCTAGATGTGAGGGCTAGTGAACAGTGAGGAGCCACAAACTAATCATAAGTTACCAGGAAATCTGGCCAACACTCACCACAAAGAAGAAATGTGAGGCGGATATACAGAAAGTTACAGGTACCATCGGAATTGGAACTCTTCGCTTACTGCTGAAGATGTGGGACGAAGCTTATGGGAGTGTCCCGAGTGCCATGATGTCAATTCCTAATTCAACAATCTTCACTTAGCTGTTTAGTCTTGTGTATACTACTATCACAAACTGCACCTCTGGGGACCAGAAGGCAGACGTCTGCAAAATTTATCTTGTGAAATTACTCCAAGAATTACAAATATGGTTCATAAATTGTTAGAATGATGCATTTTCCATGCATGAAACAAAAAGATTTTTTTTTAATGTACACATTACACTGGGTGTCAATCATTTCTTTCTTGATTTTAGGTTTCTATTTTTTTTTTTTTAAAGTCCTACACAGGATGCAAGGAAAAATTATGTCTCAACAGATAAGTGCACAACAAATGGCCAGGTTCAAGCCCCTGTCTGTCAGCTAGGCTTAAGTAGAGCAGTAGACCTGTACAAGGTCTGTGCTTAATGATTACAAAATGTACTGGATCCACAACCAACAAGGACAGAATATTGACTGCCTTCCAACGATGCCACATCACCAGACTTTGATGTTGCATCACATTCGACCAAACAAGAAATCATATTCAAGCTCGGAGATACTGTGTGCAATGTTTAAAATCGAGTGCAGAATATTGCTGACTACTGTACATGTAAGCAGGTATCAATAAATCACTATTTTAATGTAACATGGCAAAAATAACATTTATATGTGGAAAGGAACTGATGATAACTAATGAAAGACAACAAATTAAAGAATACAAACATATAAGAGAACCAACCGGGTAACAAATAGTCAAAGCACAAACATCACTAAAATAAAAGAAAGAAGTAAGTTATGATAGATGCTGTCTACTCCCAGTCAAGTAGTAAGTGTATCAAGTATTGAAAACTGAGTAACATGTTTCAACAAGTTCTACAATAAGAAATCAGAAATAAAATATAGTACTGACTTCAATGAAATTCAAACAGCCGTCGTTGGGAACGAATGCGGTGATCTTTTTGCCGTTCTTGATTAGCTGTACCCTCACACATTTTCGGATAGCAGAATTGGGCTGTTTGGCCTCAACACCACTGCAAACATGACGAAACAAATCTATTAAACGTTTGATAAAGGGCCTCAAATAATAATCGCAATCAATTATAGCACAATGGTGTAATGTCTTCTTCAGTTCAATTTTACCACTTAGAGTGTCAGAGATTTAAGAGTTTTGCTTCTTGCTCGTTAGTCGAGCAGAACCTGTAGACAGTAAAATCTGTTCCTTTCAACCCCAAGACATCACTCACAGAAGCCAGCTTCAGGCCTCAAATGATATCAGAAAAAGGTGGTGAAGTGACAAAGTCCCCAATCAGACAATACGTCAAGATCTTGATACCTAGTCTTTAGAAACTAGAGTGAATCAGTCAGTTACAGTGGTTTAAACATGTATGCAGAATGGGTGAAAATATGACCCAATGGCAGGCATAGGAGGCCAAGAACCAGACCTCCAAGACGACCAAGGGACAGTCCCCTACAGATGACTGGAATGGAACAAAGTCAAAAAGAAAACTGCTGACAGAAAAGTCTGGTAAACCTCTACACTTCAAGGTAGAAGAGGAGAAACTCAGTAAGTCAGCAGTAAGACAACTAACAAAAATTCTTGATTAGTTTTCGACTATCCTCCGAATAACAGTCCCAAATTATGGAGGCTGAAAATATACCCTAACAGGGCCTCAGTCACATGTAAATTGAGGACCTCTTCCGGTGACTGCACAGCATACTGCGAAAAAGCTTCCGCCAAGTAAAAGTCACTGTCAAAAGTAAATTCAGCGTTGCTATGCACGACGTGGCGTTATAAACTAGATGGCTATCACCCACAAGCAGCAGCTACCTCATCTCATGCAGCTTCCTCCATTATTTGCCTCCGAGTCTTAACCATTTAGTTTAGCCCCGGTCTGTGCCGCGCAAAGCTATGCGAAAGATACTCGAGCAGTATACTGTGTAGTCGCCGCAAGAGGTCTGTTGGGGTATATTTTCGGCCTCCATAATTTGAAACCCTTATTCTGAGAAGTCTAGTTGTCTTTTATGACATGCCTGTTAAGAGGCAATGAATCATTCCCCTTTCACCCCCCCCCCTTCCAATGCGGCCACAGATTCTACTCTAGGCAACCTCTTCCTGACAATCGACAGGGGATAAATCTGGAAATACTATAATTGCTATATACATGGCACAATACTAAGCAGAGGCGCTGAGTATCTAACATACATCTTCAGTCACCAATATTTCCAGGAACAAAACCTGACTGTCCTTAGAGCAGCTGGCATGTTATGGTGTGTTACAACTATGCTGATTGTTAGGGGGCACTGGGTCTACTAACACACATCCCAAACACAATCGATTCTGACACCATGCATTAAATCAAGTTATATTACAGGTTTACATGTTGGGTTTGTTGAAGACCTGCTCATTTGCCATTTTTAAGATTTGTGATTAAAAAAAACTTAATTTTGACAAAATCATGGAGGAAGAAGAAGAGAGCAAATAAATTCTACTGGTGTGGTATCCTGCATGCTACAGCGCATATGACCAGATTTAATTTTTATCAGGCAAAGTACTCATTTTGTGTTGATCAAAATCCTTGGTCTGTATGCTGTCTCCTGCAGGTATTGCCCATGAAGAATTTACGGAATTGAGATTAAACAGTCATGAGTCAGTAAGTACATGACGATTCCTGGGATGAGCCCAGCACCAGAGCACCATGTGTTAACTCTGCATTTATCAAAGGCAGAAAACGCTCATGTTCTGTCCCTGCCTTCTGTGAATGCTGACTAGCGTCACAGCTTGTCCGGATCGGCTGATGGGATGGGAGAAACCACCTGTAAACTAGGAAGCAAAGGTCACCACACAACAGTGAAACTGGTGTCCCACAAAAGTAACACGGAAGGCTGATCCGGGAAATAAATGCCTGCATGTCTGAAGTGTTGGCCAAAAGTTGCAAAATTTAAAACATAGTTACACCTTCAAAGTAAAGCAAAAAAATACTGTCTCAGCTCAGGTGGGTGCACATGAAACGACCAGGCGCAAGTCCTGATCGGTCAGCTAGGTACAGTAAAGCAGTAGATTTTTACAAGGTGTGTACGTTCCATGATGATAATATGTACTGGATCCACAACCAAGAAGGACAGAATGTGACTGCCTTCCAACGATGCCACATCACCAGACTTTCATGTTGCATCACATTCGACCAAACAAGAAATCAAATTCAAGCTCGGAGATACTGTGTGCAATGTTTAGAATATTTAACAGCATGGAGAGGTACAGCTTTATCATACTAGATCAAGCATATTAACATGTATTCTTTGCACTGAAGATGGTTTTAGCTTACACTTTTTCCAAAACAATGCCTTTAGCGTGGGAAGATCCCTGAAAGGGGTTAGCCTTCCACCTGGTGCCCAAGTGAGCCTTCTTGTAATCCTTGTCGTGCCATCTCTGCTCACGACGATGATCCTTCAGCTTACGAGCTGTGTGCAGTCCCATAGGCTTACCTAAACATGGAGAAATCAAAAGTATCATCATTGAGAGCACTGCTGAACTAGTTTAGATTCATTTACAAAAGTGGTGAAAACAGGTGGCTAGTCACAGGAAATCTAAGGCTATTTTCTGAATAACGGTCCCAAATTATTGAGGCTGAAAATATACCCTAACAGGGCCTCAGCCACGTTGTCAATTACGGACTTCGTCCACCGCCGAGAGTATCTCCCACACTAAACTAGATGGCTGGTACTCACGGGCAAATAAAATAAAGGAAGCTACAGGAGATGCGGTAGCTGCTGCTTGTGAGTCCCAGCTATCTAGTTTAGCTACAATCCACGCTGCGCATAGCAGTGTGGGAGATACTCTCGGCGGTGGCGGTAGTCGCTGGAAGTGTACAATTTAAGTCACCGGACGTCCGCAATTTACATGTGACCGAGGCCATGTTGGGGTATTATTTGGGACCGTTATTCGGCGGAAGATAGCCGGAATTAATCCAATGACCATAGAAAAAAAGGGGCACAAAGATCGACGTTTTAGCCAGTCTTTCTCAACACAGACTACACAACAATTACAAAGGGTGAAGTGCTCCAACAATTTTCTCTTCCTATATTTTACAGCTCTTTCTTGGTAATTGGAGTACTTTGCCCTTTGTTACTGTTAAATATATATCGAGAAAGGTTGCAGCCGAAACAAGTGTCTATTTTATGCATGTTGTTACCCTTTACATTTTTTTAAGTCTTCCCCTCACCCTATACCTGTTATAACGTTTTAGTGTGGCTCGCTGTGGTAGACAGTAAGAGGGCATTCTTGTTGGGTGTCCAAACCACTTCATTGTTGTTCTTTGATGACCAGTAATACTAGCTTTGTAATAAAGCAAAGCACCAGCAAGGGTGCTGAAATATTTTGGGTAAATTAGATTTATAACTCCAAATTTTGCCCGGGCAGTGCCATTTGGCTGCTCTTTTTCGATTTCCAACTGCCAAGGTGTTTTTAAATGATCGCTACAGGTTTGTTTTAATTATTAGTTACCTTTATTACATGACCAGACTATTACATGCTTGTGCAGTGGTTCCCCCCCCCCCTTTTTTTTTCCCCGAACGAAACCCTGCATTAGCTGGACGGCCTGTCACCTCTTGTGAACAATCGACAGCAAAATAATTTCATGGAATTATTAAAGCTGTCTATATACATGGCATAATACTAAACATTGATAAATCGGGTATCTAACATACATTTTCAGTCACCACAAGTCGGTGATGTTAGGTTGTCGAAAACAGGTGTACCGACAGTTTCCACGGCATGGTCTGTGTATGTTTGCAAACAATTCACACATAAACTATGTGCTTGTTTCTACAGTCTGTCACAGATGTATCTTGACATCGCAAATTATTTCAACATAGACAAAAACAAAACAAAAAAAGTATCTTTAAACAACATTTGTGTCATTTGTTGAAACATGTGAGAGCAGACTCACCCATGATTGCGTGCTGGCGTAGAAAGGAAGTTGCCACCACAATGACAGGAACTAGATGTTACAGGCCAAATTTGGTCTCATATTGCCGCTGTGGAGTTCGTCACAATTATTGTATAAATCCAACGAGAATGTATGTTGGGATGAAGAAGCGACAAGGACAAGTGCATACATAGTTCAGTTTGGGAACATACAATCACACACAACTTTTTCTTCTAGCGTTCTTCTTCTTTTGTCGTCTCACTGATGCTAGGTTGTTGGCCAATGTCGTGGTTTTATATATTTGTCTTGCGCTTCTTAAGGTTATTGATATGCCCATCTTTTGTGTAGGTTTTAGCTACGCCATTTATCCACGTCTTTCTGTGTCTTCCTCTCGACTGTTCTGCTATAAAAGATCTCATATGTAGTTTGATCCAGATGCATTCTCACTATATGGCTAAACTATTTCATTCTTTGTCTGTCAGTATAATCTATTCCAGTGCCCTACTCATTGTCCATGTTTGGCACTGATAAAATAAAGTGGGGATGGAGATGCTAATAATCATTTGCTGTTTCGCTAGAAGCGTTCTAGCGTTCACCGACTGTAAACTTCAGGGAAAAGTGCTGGTTGTTTGTCCACTTCTGGAATACCAAGTTCTGGAACAAGACTGAAGTCTAGAGGTGGACGAACAATCAGAACTTTCCGCGAAAGTTAACAGCCGGTGAAGAAGAAGATTTGTGTGTCCATAAACCCTCTGTCCCTATCTTCAGCGGCAAACGAAGAGTTCTAATTCCGATGGTACCAGTAATTGTCTGACTGTATGTCCGTCTCGCCTTTTCCTTGAGTGTTCAGCGTCGGTCAGATCCCCTGGCAACTCATTGCAGCGCCATTCTACTCTAATCGTAACGATTTATCTGTGCCTCTGCACTGTTCACTCGTTGTGTAAGGATTTACTCGGTACCTCAACTCTGGCGCTAGCAGGCTCTGTGATTTTTATACGGATCCTCATGGAAGACTCCTGTGACATGTCCCCATTGTGCCTCACGGATAATGGCTCTAATGAGCATACATTGAGTTGGCAGGGCATCTCGGAGTTGGTGGCCCCCAAAAATACAGTTCCCAAAAATAAATTGGTTCTCATCAGCCCACCCCAAATAAATGGGCTATAACGTCTATCAACGCTCATTTGGAACACGGATAAGCCATCGAGCATGTGTCATACCATAAATGACGCGCTCAGTCCAAATGTCTAATTTGGTGCCCCCACCCACCTTCTAACTAAATTTGTTAAATTTGTAAGGAATCTTCAGCATTCCGAGCTCTTAGGGTTTATTGTTGCAGACATCACACAACTGCATTAATCTTTGTGAATGGTCTTGTCTTGTCTTTCTTCTTCTTCTTCTTCTTCTTCTTCTTCTTCTTCTTCTTCTTCTTCTTCTTCTTCTTCTTCTTCTTCTTCTTCTTCGTCGTCGTCGTCGTTCACCGGCTGTGAATTCCGGCGGAAGATCCCGTAGTTCGTCCATTTGGACTTTTGGCTTTTACCTGGACCTGAGTTTTGCGTGTACATCCGTTTTACTGGCTTATTTGTTTTTCGTTCCCTGCATCACCGGCAGATGTACTCCGACTTCGAGGGAAAGTCTTGTCTTTCAGTCTGGTCTTTCAGTCTTTTGTTTATAAATAATTTAGATGTTTAGTTATGATGATGGTGGCGATGGTATTGGTGGTTATGATGATGATAATGTGCTGAATGGCAAAAATTTTTATAATATGATCATGTGAACCACGTGATAATGAAGACAAATGGATGTTTGACAGCGCTATGTATTATGGCTGCAACAAACTGTTAGCAGCGTCGCCTATTTTTCGTATACTTTGCTTTGGCAATTCTGACTCTTTAGCCGTACACAGACAGACTAAATCGGATACAGAATGAGGCCATGCGCATCATACTTGGATGCACAAAAATACAGCATGCAGAACGATGCGTTACCTCCTTGATCTCCCAACCATGAATGTGAGCGCAGCGATCTTCCGAGCACGTGCGTATCAGTGCTGATACACACCATCCATTGTACAGTGAGATTCGCAGAAAGAAGGTTAGCAGGTTCAACAGTGGAAAATCCTGGGTGGGTCAGACTGGGGACATTAT
>CAJHNH020000939.1:84088-104088 GCA_905116865.2 Candidula unifasciata | reverse complement strand
GGTGTAGCAGCTAGATGCTCACCTGTGGGTGGGAAGGTCATGGGTTCGGCTCCTGACGGTACCAGACTTTAAAAAAAAAAATGACCTTGGCCTCCAGGTCTTGTATGGTACCAGGTGGCATTCTGGGAAGTAATTAACACAGGCAAGAAGCTGACCTATCGCCCACAAATTGCCGACTGGTCTATGAAATATGGGTCTAACTCTGTATGTTCAGTATACCTGAAGGTGTGGGGAAAGGATCCTTTGTTTGGTTTAAAAAAAAAATTATTTGACAGGTCAGAGGCCTGAGCCCCAGTATAGAAAGATCATTGACATGATCAAATGGGCAGTGATCCATGTCCGCTCGCCAGGCCTCTGTGGGTCGGATTTGGTTCGGGGATGCCGGTTGAGTAGTTTTTCTAGGGTTAGCATTAGTTTTTCTGTTGATCATTGTGTGCTGACTGAATACACTGTGAACTTGTTTTAAAGGTCGTTGAGTCTGCTTCCTGAGATCACAGGAATGGATCCAGTCAAGACTGAGGATTTCCTACAAGGCTACTTAACTCCCGTCATGACAAATGGAGCAGAAAGTGCAGTTGTGTTTATACAAGATCAGGTACATTTTGAATACAATTTTTAAATTTTTTTTCTGTGTGAGTTCCAGGGTCACATTTTTCAAGGCAAAAAAAAAAAAAAAAAGAACTATGGTCCCAACAAGCATATTTCAAAAGGTGACTTTAGGTGTTTGCTGAAAGTTATATTTCTTCCCGTGTGGGTTCTGGGGCCCATTGTGGGGACACAAGAATAGACTTGCTGCCTTTCCAACGAGCATGTCATAGTAGTCAACTAATTGGGGACTTTATTTGAAGTTGGCCGAGTGGCAGGGAACAGCCAGCTGCACACAAATAAGCCAGTAAAAGGGATGTACGCAAAACTCAGGCCCTGGCACAAAGCCAAATTCCAAATGTATAAACATTAAGGATTTTCTGCCGGAGCTTACAGCCTGTGAACAGTACAAAAAGAGATGTGTGACAACTCGTCAACACAGAAAAAAAAAGAAACCTCTCCTTGTTTGTTCTTAATCTCTAGAATCTTCCATCTAATGCCATCCTGTTTGGTTCATCATCATCATGTAGCAGGTCCTTTGCAGAACCTCGCTGTCATCACGGTCTGTCTGAAAAAAAAACCTAGGTCTTTCGCCAGCTCTCCCGCCTCATGCACTTTCATACTCAAGGAGTCACTTATATATATCCTGTGCCCATCTTTATGTCGGGCGGCCCCTGCCCCTCCTTCCTAGTACCATGCCTTCTGCTATAATTTTTTCCAGTCTGTCATGGCGCTGTTTGATTAGAAATTTCCGGACTTGTCCAAAACTAATGCCATTCACTTTAATTGAACATTTAGACTGTTTGTTAAATTGTTTTAAATGGTGCTCTGTTGCTTTCAGTTAAACCTGGAACATTTCACAAAATATGCGGACGTGTATTCTCTTGACAGTGATGGCGGTGCTTTCAAGAATGTCAAGGTGAAATTAAAATTTCGTATCATTTGTCAATTTGTATATTTTTACACTGACATTTCCCCATGCGTGTTGCAGACGTCATTTTGCTGGAAATAAGAATAGATAATTTGCTTCTCTAACAAGCAAGTCGTAAAATGTAAAATTTCTTGGTGTATCCTGTGAAGTCAGTCAGAGTACAACTGCCTTAGAGGCAAGGAACCAACAGTCTGCTTAACACTCAGCTAGATCTGTAAAATGAATGTCCGTATTCTGGAAGAAGATCACATTCCAGAAGTGGACACACAACCAGAACTTTCGACAGCAGTTTGCAGCTAGTGAATATTAAGAAGAACTGACATTTTTAGTAGCTATCAAGCTTGCTTGTTCCCTCTGTGGTCATAGTTTTAAACCCTCTGGCGTTGTATAGAAACTGACCAAGATGCCATATTTCTACTGCTTCTTCTCTCTTTCTAGTTTCTTAGGGTATAATTTCACAAAATCTAACAACGCATTTCTTTTGTAATGAAAATTCGCAAATGATAATTTTGTAAGATTCTATTGGGCGAAAGGGTTAAATTGAATTTGTGTCCTTCCTGTATGGGATCCGGGGCCCTATTATAGGGAAGACAAGAATAGACCCACTGCTTGCCCAAAAAGCATGCCGTATGAGTTGACATATTGGGAGCTTCCTTCAATGTCAGAGTGCATCTGCCTGAGAGGCAAGGAACCAGCAGTCTGCTTACAAATGTTTCAGATCTGTAAAACAGATGCACACGCAACACTCAGGTTCTGAAATAGGGCTGCATCCAAGAAGTAGATGAACAACCAGAACTTTCCGCTGGTGAACACGAAGAAAAAGAAGAATTTGTGTCCTGTCACAGATATATTCTAAAACAATTAATTTTTTCCTAACAGAGTTTAATGGAAGATCACTTCTCACTTGAGCTACCCCAGGTAGCCAACCCATCGAAGGCTATTGAGAAGCTGAAAGCATCTTTCACTGGAGCTGTTCACACGGTGAAGTCAGTTGAAGAGGTAGAGGCCCTTACCCTGGATAAAGACAAAAGGGTCTTGATTATTGTACAATTGAAGCCTGTAAGGGGCCACAATGATCATGAGAATATCATCCAGCAGAACGGTAGGTATTTCTAGTATATGGGTTTACTGATTCTTCTACCTTGGTACTTTTAAAATCTTTCTTCTCTTCATTGTCTTGCAAAGAGACAACAGATTAAAGGGTCAGACATGGCTTGGTAATTAAGGTCACAGGCATGAGGAAGATTTAAGGCCATTGTGATGTGTGTAAGGAGTTCCTCACCTTGGGCATTGACCGGCTCTTGGATGGTTTTAAGGATCCTCACGCAAGACTCCTGCTGCACATCCACATTGTGCGTCATGGATAAGGGCTCACTTTTTTGACCTGAACCAAGTTGGCAGGGTATCTCAGAGTTGGTGGCCTCTAGAGATGTGGTATCCAGTCTGGCTGACAACAGCCCCTCCCCCTTACGCATGGGTTAAAATGTGCCCACACAATTTATCTATTTTTGTGTGGCCACAGAAGTCCTGCACCTGAAGGCTGCTCCCTGCTGATCTCAGAAGGGCGCAACCCATGTGAGGTTAAGCAGTCAGTGTGCTGGATGTTACAATTCCTTAGGTGAGCCCAGGAGCAGAGCGTCATGTGTCGGCTCTGCATTTATGGAAGCCTCCTTGATGGCAGGGAATACACATTGTCTGCCTTCCCTTGCGGGCTGACCAGTCTACACGCAGATGCCCTGAACGGGTTCTCCAGGAACACCTGGAACATCAATTCACAACCAAGTGGTTCAGAACTGGCCAGTCTATCTGCCTGCTCATTTTCCAACACATTGGCATAACCTGGAGAAAATATCCATAGGATGCTAACTGCCCGGGACCTTTGAAGTGATGCTTGTCACTTTGCCCGGAGCATGCCTGTCTCCACCTTACTCAACATGCTTTGCTGTAAGTCAGTTACAGCTGAATTCTCAAGCTGGCAGAAGCCAGAAAAAAAAAAAAATACAAAACGGAAAATAATAAAAATAATTTAAAAAAAAAATGATTACAATATTAGTTTAGCTTTATTGTGATTGGCATGGCTACAATTCCACCTTTATATGAAATCAGTCTTGATCCTACTCATCATCATCATCATGTGCCCTGCCAACCGATGTAGGTGCTCATACATCTCCACAGATCATGATCTCTGGTTGCCTGGAACAGCTCTCTTGATACTATCCCTCCATGTCATTGTATCAGCCCATCCAGCATCATCTCTTTTGGTTTGCCTCTACCCCTTTTTCCACTGATATTTCTAGTTCTCACAATGTTCTCCAATGTCTCTCTTCTCATTATGTGGCCAAAGTGTTTGTCTTTTTCTTATTGTTGTATATAGAGATCTACTTTCATTAGTTTATTTCAAGCAATTGTTGTTAGTAACTCTGGCCGTCCAAGGTATTCGTAACATTCGTCTCAGAAACCACATCTCTGTTGCTTCTAAATTCTTCTTATTTTGTTCACTGACATTCCAAGATTCACTGCCATACAGCAGAACAAGTTCTATGAAACGTTTTAGCACCCTCTTTCTGACATTAAATGAGAGCGATTTATTGCATAAGATATTGATCCTGCTGAGCACATATTTATTTCTGTCACTCACAACCTCCATGTACAATATCTCCCCAGACGCCATCATTGGTGCCATCACTAGACATCTGCAGAAGCGCAACGTCAAGTACAGTGCCCTGTTCACTGGCCAGTCTTCCTCTGATGGACAGGTATATCTTTTAAACTCTGACATTGAGTGAATAAATCAGTCAGTCAGTGGCCCAGAAGGCTAACCCAGGCAGCAGACGCCAGCAGAAGTTGGTTGTGTCAGCTGAAAGGCACAAATATCCCTGCAGTTGCAAACGGGCACAGCACATATTCGTTTTTGGGTGAACACGGAAGAAGAAGAAAGGGAATCAGTCAGTGAATGAATGAGTCAGTCAATAAATGGATAAATCAGTCAGTGAATGAATGAGTCAGGCAGTGAATGAATGGGTCAGTCAATAAATGGATAAATCAGTCAGTGAATGAATGAGTCAGGCAGTGAATGAATGAGTCAGTCAATAAATGGATAAATCAGTCAGTGAATGAATGAATGAATCAGGCAGTGAATGAATGAGTCAGGCAGTGAATGAATGGGTCAGTCAGTGAATGAATGAGTCAGTCAGTGAATTAATGAATCAGTCAATGAATAAATGAATAAGTCAGTAAATGAATGAATGAAGCGGCAAATTATCTTCTTTGTCTTATCATTTAATGGCTGTAAACACTGGTGGAAAGTGCTATTTGTTGTCCACTTCTGGACCTAATCTTGTTCGAGAACTTGGGTTTTGCATGCACATTCATTTTACAAATCTGGCTTATTTGTACACACTCTTGGTTTCTTGCCTCTCAGGCAGATGCACTCTTTCAAAGGAAACACCCTTAATTATTCGCCTTATAAGTCATGCTTGTTGGAGGGCTGTCTCCCAGTCCTTAAGAAGGAGTCCCAGAATATCTAGAACAAAAAAGAGGAGAAATACTGACAACTTGAAAGATCTGAAGATCAAGAAAGGATGGCTAATAAACAGCCTCCCGTCTCGGAAGCTGAAATATTTTGGTCATATCAAGCGCTACAACGGATTGTAAAAAATAATAGCAGAAGCCATGGTACCAGGAAGGAGGGGCAGGGGCCGACCAACATGAAGATGGGCACAGGATATAAGTGATTCCTTGTGTCTGAAAGTACATGAGGTGGGAAAGCTGGCGAGAGACCGAGTTTCTTTCAGGCAGACCGTGATGAGAGCCACATTCTGCAAAGGACCTGCTACATGGTATGTGTGAGCTTGTTGTCTAATGTTTGGCAGGGATATTCTCTAGCCATCGGAAAGCTGTCACAACTGCCTTTGTTCTCCCTTTGTGGGTTCCAGGACCCCATTTGGGGGGAGGGGGGGGGGGGGGGTAGTGATAGAACAACCACAACATCCCTAACAAGCATGTCATAAAACATAATTATTCATGTTTTTTCCCTTCTCGAAGTCGGAGTACATCTACATGAGAGGCAAGGAACCAAGAGTCTGCATACAGACACACCATATCTGTAAAACAGATGTGTACTCAACTCTGGAGAAAGACCAGAGTCCAAAAGTGGAAAAACTACCAGATTTTTCTCTGGAGTGTACAGCCATGAAAATGGAGAAGAAGAAGAAGACGATTTCTGCATCTTCTTTCTCATGCTAGAAGTGAGGATGTATTTAAAATAAAATCATTGTCCATTTGCAGCCATGTTGTAAAGGGGTACAACACATTTATGTCCTCGGATGATCAAAGAAGATCTTCTAGATAATTCCCAAGCGACCTACTGTCACCTGTCATGTGACCACCATCCTGCCTTGTTGATGTTTATTGATATTTAATTATTTTCTGTCCAGGCTGACAGTGCGGAATCACGACTTAATCGACATTTACTGGCTGCAACAGACTCAGTCAACGGAACCTTCTTTAATGAGAGCGATGGAAACATCTTTGTCTACATTCGAAGTGCATCACTCTATTTGCAGATAGATAAAGAAAAGGGAAAAGCCATTACCATGAACCTCACATTAACTCCCAGCACGGCCAGTAACTCAACTTATAACAATGAAACTTCAATGTAAGTTCACAGTGTGCCACAGTTTTCAATTTGTTGGTATAGTCAGAATTTCTTAGTTTCCTTTTATGGTCACAGTTTTCATTTTGTGAGTGTTTGGTCACAGTTTTCATTTTATGAGTGTTTGGTCACATTTTTCATTTTATGAGTGTTTGGTCACAGTTTTTATTTTATCAGTGTTTGGTCACAGTTTTCATTTTATCAGTGTTTGGTCACAGCTTTCATTTTATCAGTGTTTGGTCACAGTTTTCATTTTATCAGTGTTTGGTCACAGTTTTCATTTTATGAGTGTTTGATCACAGTTTCCATTTTATGAGTGTTTGGTCAGTTTTCATTTTATCAGTGTTTGGTCAGTTTTCATTTCATGAGTGTTTGGTCACAGTTTTTATTTTATGAGTGTTTGGTCACAGTTTTTATTTTATGAGTGTTTGGTCACAGTTTTTATTTTATGAGTGTTTGGTCACAGTTTTTATTTTATGAGTGTATGGTCACAGTTTTCAATTTGTTTGTATAGTCAGAGTTTTAAGTTTCCGTGTATGGTCACAGTTTGTTTAGTCAGAGTTTTCAGTTTGTTGGCATATGGTCAAAGTTTTCAATATATGTGTGTATGCTAGCTATTGCATCATCACATTCTGAAGGAAACATGACCAACAGAGGCCTGAAGGAAACATGACCAACAGAGGCCTGAAGGAAACATGACCAACAGAGGTCTGAAGGAAACATGACCAACAGAGGTCTGAAGGAAACATGACCAACAGAGGTCTGAAGGAAACATGACCAACAGAGGCCTGAAGGAAACATGATCAATAGAGGCCTGAAGGAAACATGATCAATAGAGGCCTGAAGGAAACATGATCAATAGAGGCCTGAAGGAAACATGACCAACAGACGTCTGAAGGAAACATGACCAACAGAGGTCTGAAGGAAACATGACTAACAGATACCTGAAGGAAACATGACCAACAGAGGCCTGAAGGAAACATGACATACAGACGTCTGAAGGAAACATGACATACAGACGTCTGAAGGAAACATGACCAACAGACGTCTGAAGGAAACATGACTAACAGAGGTCTGAAGGAAACATGACCAACAGATACCTGAAGGAAACATGACCAACAGAGACCTGAAGGAAACACCTGGTTACAGTCCAATTATGCCTCACCACAGGTGTTAAGTTTCACTATTGCTTTCAACACTGTTGGTTTCTGAGCTTGAAGAGCTCTGTAACACAATCCCCCATGTAGATGGTACTTTATATAAGTTTCAGAGAAATGTTTCTAAAAAAAAGTTGCATATCGTTAACATCAGTGGCTCTTAACCTTCTTAATGCCGCGACCCTTTGAAACAGTTCCTCATGTTGTGGTGACCCCGGACCATAAAATTATTTTAGTTGCTACTTCATAACTTCAGTTAATATGTGGTTTCTGAAGGCGACCCCTGTGAAATGGTCGTTTGACTCCAAAAGGGGTCGCGACCTACAGGTCGAGAAACACTGCATTACAGGATGTTCCAAAACCAACAGCATTTTTTGCTGTTTATGGTTTTGCTAAGCAATTTTACATTCAATAGCTTTCTGAATGGCCAGCTCTTAATCTGCAACTGGTATTGAACCAGGTACCTCGGAGTTATGAAGCTCATTTACAATGCCTAAGCCACACACCCCAATAGTTGCAAGACCTTTTCAAGTGATATGAACCCAATGCATACGATTTGAGTTAATTACTTTCCCTGTGTGGGTCTGCAACTCCAATTGTGGGGGTTAAAAAAAAAAAAGCTCTCTGTCTCCCTAACATGTATGTCGTAAAATAGGAGTGCTTGCTTCGTTTGAAGTCAGAGTGCTTGCAAAACATGAGTTCAGGAACAAGACCAGCGTCCAGAAGTGAACGAACCACCAGGACTTTCTGCCAGTAAACACAAAGAAAAAGAAAACTTGGATCTTCTCTTCGATTCACAACCAGCTATTTGAATAGAATAATATTTTGTGATGTCATCCTTTCACATTTAATAATATGTGTTTTGTTTCTTGTTTGACAGAGTCAGACTGGATTTTCCAAATGTTTCAGCCAATGGCACAGAGTATAATGTCTCAATTGTGTAAGTGACCTTCATTCCTAACCTTGCTTATGTGTTTCATTGCTGCCCCCAGGGAGAATGACTTCTGTGTAACAAATCATTGTTATCATACTTACTGACTTAGTCCCCCTTCGTTTACCTTGGGGTGTAGTTGTTTGCCAGAGAGATCGCCGGATGTCTCTATCAGCAGTTTTCTTTTTGGCTTTATTCCATTCGAATTCTCTGCCAGTCAGGTAAGGTTGGATGTTGTCTTCCCAGCAGACACTGGGGGGTCTGGTTCTTGGCATTCCAGGCCAGCCGAGTCTCTCCCATTCTGCATAGCTGTCCAAACCGTCGTAACTGCGAGCAATCCAATCGGGTTTGGAAGGCTTAGGTTTCAAGATATTGATGTATTGTCTGATTGCAAACTTTGTCATTTGGACCACTTTTCTCAGATATCGCATTTCTGAAGCCTGAAGCTGGCTTTTGTGAGCTGTTGTCATTGCCCATGACTCACACCTGTAGGCCAGGACTGGCACATAGGTAGAGCCGTAAACAGCCATTTTCGACATCTTGTCAATTTCTCTTTCTGTTTTTTTATACAGGAGCATTAATATCTTCTTCATGCGGTCCAGATCTCTCCACTGACCATACAGCTTTGTCTTGATTGAATGTTGAATTAGGAATCGACATCACAGCACTCGGAACACTCCCATAAGTGCTCCATTTTTATCTTCAGCAGCAAGCGAAGAGTTTCACTTCCGATGGCACCAGTAACCGTCTAATTGTATATCCGTCTCATCCTTGACCTGAGTGTTGAGCGTCGGCCAGATCCCCTTATAACCTCTCTCAGTGCCATTCTCCTCAGACCGTAATGATCTGTCTGCGCCTCTGCACTGTTCACTCGTTCCCAAAGGACCCTCACAATATCTAGCTTATCATACATCAGTTCATTACCAACTGGTGCATAGATACTTTGTCTTGATTGAGATGGGAAAGGCCAGATGGCTTCTCTGTTGGCAGCATGCAATTTGTGATTGCTGGAGTACACGCTCAGCATTTTCAGGTGCTAAGTTGCAGAAACATCTCGATGTTTCCTACATCTTCTTGTTCTTCTTTTCTCTACTCCTGGAAGGCCTTTCAGCATCAGGGCAGGAAGAGATCACTGGAATGGGCCCTTCTGTTCACAGTGTGTCTGATATTTCTGCGGTCCGTTTTCTGCATGGTCACCCTCTGGCTATGTTACCACTGTATCTGTATAACATTGCTGTCTGTGGTGCCCTGTCTGATGCCAATCTTGTTACATGACCAAACCATTTGATTTGTTGTCTACCTTTAAAATTCAGTATTGGTTGTGTGCCGACTCTCCTCCTGATATCAACGTTCCTTAGTCGATCTTTCCTGATTACACCTAGCATAGTTGGTAAACATATAGTCGTGACTATATTCCTTCTTTCCTCTGAAGACTGTGTCCATGTTTGACATTGATAGCATAGCATTGGTAAGAAATTTGTGTTGAACAGTGTTCTTTTAGTGTTCATATTCACTTGCTTGCATTCCTGCATCTTCATTGTCTATTCCTCCATTTAGTTCTATCCCGGGCTGAGATGGATATACAATCAGACGGTTACTGGTGCCATCAGAATTTGAACTTGATGCTGAAGATAGGGACGGAGCACTGATGGGAGTGTTCCGAGTGCTGTGATGTCAATTCTTAATTCATATTCACATGCTTGCATTCCTACATCTTCATTGTCTATTCCTCCATTTTATTCTATTCTGTGCAGTCAGTTTAGAATCACAGATTTAGTCGAGTCCATCACCTTTGACCTGTCTCATCAGCATTTGTTGTTAGAGTTTCTTGTGGGCGTCCTCATCTCTTTATTTCCCACTTTAATGCCTACATAATTCTAAATTACATATAGAGACAGCAAATCAGTTGGTTTGCCCACTTGGAGAGAATGCCTTCTGAGGCTGTACCATACAAGATATACACCAAAAGATGAGAGGGACATAGAGCAAAACATAGACCGAGAACAAGATGGTAAGATAACATCAGAGAAATTCTACAGCACCACGATGGTAGCAGTCAGAAGAACACAAAGCAGGACCTTGTATCACCCTCAACACCCAAAGCGGTAAAAGATGATACAGAGAAGAAGAAGAAGACAAATACCTACGTTGTGAGAAAAAAAAACTGTACCATATGTTATTGGCTGTTGTGGTTTTTTAAGGCAAAATTAGGTCCAATAGTTTGCCATTGCTTTTTGGACAGTCAGTTTCTTGATACCACTGTCGAAAACGGCGCAAGGCAGCAGCTGGGATCGAACCTGTCATCTCAGCATTACAAAGTGCATTCCTCTAGAGAAGTGATGAAGTGAATCTTGATAAGAAAATGTGGTTTATCAAATAGGCCAGCAGCCGACAGCTAAATGGTTCAATATACGCTCAGGACTGAGGCTGTTTGTTCATTTGCCAGATCTGTCCACTGTCTGAACAGAATATGGACATCAAACTAAACATGGACAGAGAACAGAACATGACCATGGACATGGAACAGAACATGAACAGAGAAATGAATGTGGACATGGACCAGAACATGGACATCAAACTGAACATGGACCAGAACGTAGACATGGAACAGAATATGGACAGAGAATTAAACGTGGACATGGAACAGAACATGATGGACATTGAACTGAAAGAACTGACAATGTCTGCTGGCTCGATTGGTTTGAGTTTGAATTTTATAAAGTCCGATTTTGTTTTTAAAAATGACTGTGACACCCAGGTCGACCCAGCCAAAAAAATTGTTACCAAACAAATTCCTAGGAAGTAAAAACTGCCAGTTCGATGTTGAAGACACTATTGGGTCTACAGAAATTTGAATATAACATCAAAAACCTGATAGACCACTGACCTGAAAAAATATCCTTATATTGTGTGTGTGCATGTTGGGGGGGGGGGGGGGGGGGGGGGGGGGGGGGGGGGGGGGGGGTGGGGGGGGGGGAGGGGGGGGGGATCATGAAAAAATATAAAACCAAATGAAAAGTAGAACCAGCAAGCTTCACAATATAACAAATGGAAAGTGAATGTTACAGCTACAAAGCCTCAATCAGCACAGTCAACACAAAATTACTTAACTGATGCACTTCCGATAGAAATCACATTGCTGTTTGTCCTCAGAATGCTTTAAAAAATAACAACTGACGAATGTGATAACTTTCTGTTGTGTGCTATTTTCAGTACAGAAGCCGAGCGATACACTGACCGCTGGGTAATGAGTGTGTCTCTGTACGTCGAAGGTGGGGTGGCCCCAGACTCTAACGTGTCCCTGCAGAATGCCAGCTTGAGTTCTGGGGAAAACGATTTCGTCATCCCCATCATCTACTCCTGGCATTGTACAGAAATGAAGTTGTTTCTGGACACAGTGAATTACCCAAACAGTCGCTTTGCTGGCTCTTACATCCTCCTCGATGGCTACCAGGTAAGAGTTTTGGTAATTTCTTTGTGAACTAAATGCAGCCTGAAATAAAGTACCAGGGTGAGTCTGTCAAGGCAGGATTCAGACACAGACAGTCATCATCATGTGCCCTGCCAACTGGCATTGGTTCTCATGCATCTCCACGGATGACCATCCCTGGTTGCCTGGAATAGCTCTCTCTTGATGATATCCCTCCATGCCATGGTTTCGGCCTATCCAGCATCATCTCTCTTGGTCTGCCTCTACTCCTTTTTCCACTGATCTTTTCAGTTGTCACGATGTTCTCCAGTGTCTCTCTTCTCATTATGTGGCCAAAGAACAGTGTCTCTTTCTTATTGTTAGTTACTCTGGCTGTCCAAGGTATTCGTAACATTTGTCTCAAAAAAGCACACCTCTGCCATATAGCAGAACAAGTTCTTTGTAACATTTTAGCACCTCCAAAGACAGTGGGTTGAGTAATTGCAAAACTCTGTCCATGCAGTTGGCTTCATTGTTGTGACAGGGCATGAGTTTTTGTTGGCAATGAAAAAGCTGATAGATTGGCAGTTTCTGCCTTCGTTGCAGCTGGCGGGCCTATGGATTGCATCAAGATTGTTAATGCCCTTAGAGAAAAAGGTCGATTAGAGGATTTTGGGAGTAGCAAGTCTACATCACTGCTGCAAATATGAGAATTGAGAGTAAAGATCAGCACTGCTAAGGCTCAGATATACAACACTCATGCAAGATGATTTGTTAACCAGGATAGGACTGGCACTATTGACTGCAGAACACTAGTGCATATGTGGGAGGAGGTCCCCATGTGTGTTCCGGGGCCTTATTGTAGGGAAAACAAGAATAGACCCTCTGCCTGCTCAAAAGTATGTTGTAAGAGTCGACTAATTGGGAGTTTCCTTCAAAATCGGAGCGTATCTGCATGAGAGGCAAGGAACCAATAGTCTGCATACAAATGAGTCAGATCTGTCAAACGGATGCACATGCAACACTCAGGTTCTGAAACCGGACTGCAGTCCAGAAGTGGACAAACAACCAAAACTTTCTGCCAGAGTTTACAGCCGGTGAATGTCGCAGAAGTTGGAGGAGGAATCTGAGCACCTATGAAGTTTGTCCAGAGTGCTTTAAAAATATGACCCACCAGCTCGTAACTCATCATGTTTCCCATTTGGGTTCTAGGGCCCTATTGTGCGAAAACAAGAATAGACCCGCTTCCTCCCTAACAAGCATGTTGTAGGAGTCGGAGTGCATCTGCCCCAGTGGCAAGACACAAATAAGCCAGTAAAACAGATGTACACGCAAAAATCAAGAGCTGGCAAAACCTGAGTCCAAATGAACGAACAGCTAGGACTTTCCACTAGAGCTTAAAGCTAGTGAACACAGAAGAAGATGAAAACTCATTACAGTTTTGGTTGGTGGCAGCGTCTTATCAGCACTTTCTGTTGTAGGTCTTTCCTGGGTAGGTGTGAGCATGTTTCACCAGAGCCTGCATTGAAACACTATCAAGAAAATGAATGAATCAATCAAGAACTGTCATCACCACACTCAGGACACTCTTATACATGCTCCAGCCTCCTCCTTAATAGCCAATTAAGAGTTAACTATCTGGAAAAAGGTTCAGCCATCAACAAGCCTCATCCCCTGTTACTAATTAGGAATGCTTCTTTTGAAGTCAGAGTGTATCTGCCTGAGGGGCAAGATATCAGCAGTTTGCATACATATAAGTGGATGTGCACGCAACACTCACGTTCTAGAGCAAAGCAACAGTCCAGAAATGAACCAGCCACCAGAACTTTTTACCAGAGTTTACAGCTGGTGAACGCGAAGAAAAATAATATTCATTCCAGTGAAATACTCATCAAAGAGCTTAAGTGTAAACTTTGGTCTTTAGTCAAGGTTCCACATGACTGCAGACAGGTCGCCCCAAAAACTGCTCAGTTCCTGAGCCAGTGGAAGAAATACAAAATATCCTTTACTGACCCATCAGAAAACAGCAGAATCCTGAAGCTAGTATCCGAGAGTAAAAATGCCTAAACAGCTGTCGGGTGTGCCAGTAATGACAGTCCCACACCAGATTTGCAGCTCACTGTTGGTGCAAATAGTCAGGTAGTTAAACGGAGGGGACAGAATTAGGGCAAACCATTAGAGTGGCAAGGACTTCACAGCAGTTGGGACATAAACCTTTGCTGTTGGTAAGCCAGCAGATCGACCACTGGACCTCCTTGTGTGGGTTCCAGGGGCTTCATCTTCAAGAGAAAAGAATAGGCCCACTGTTCACCTCAACAAGCATGTCAGAGTGCACCCGCCTGAGAGAGAACTTTCCACAAGAGCAGAAAAATGAGTTGGGTTGTACATAAAGCACTCCGGACACGTCTATAGGGGTTTGCTCAGATTACCCTTTCAACATATACTTCAGCGTTTTGTGGTTAATAGTGCCACTGCTATGCTAGTTAGCAAAACTGTTTGCACATCCGGTGTGCCTCCTATGCTTGGCTGTGTTGATCTTTTACACAGCTGATGAACCACCACCAAACCAGCAGGGTCTTCTTTTCTTCTTCTTCCTTTCTAGCCCCCAGTAGAGCATAGGCCCTCAACCAACTCACGCCAAGTCGTTCTATCCTTTGCTATCACATGCAGCTTTCCCCATCTTTCTAATAACTTCATTTTCCAGCTCCCTTCTCTATATATTTTTTTGGCCTTCTTCCTAAATCATAGAGTTCCAACATTCCAGATGCCAAAACGGAAGGTTTTCCTAGATGTGAGGTTGTTTGCTTTCTCCACACCGTGTCATACTTCTTCTACTTGAAGAGCCTCTCATCATCTTGGTTGGCTGGGTTTTACTTGCTTCTTTTTTTAACTTATCCATGGTTGGTTGGTTTTTGTGGTTATTGTTTTTACAGGATGAGGTAGCCAACTTCAAGACCAACCCTACCCTTAGTCACTTCTTACGACTTGCCTGGTAGGGTGCAGTGTCACTACTCTGTTTCCTGTGAGTGCCCCATACACACTTAGGTCTTTTTTAGCATTGTATTATTTTCCGAGATAAATGTTGCCACTAAAATGTGTATCTCTGTTTCTGTTCACAGGTGCAGCCCTTCAACATCTATAAACTCAACAAGTTCATGGACGCACAGGATTGCGTGCCTTACTTCACTACGGCCATCTGGATGTTTCTCTTCTCAGCCATCTTCCTTCTCTCCATCTTGATATTTGGTGTGCTGATGGTGCTCAGTCTCTCTACCATGGACAAGTATGATGATCCGAAAGGAAAGACGATCTCTGTAGCTCAAGGAACAGATTAACCTCGACCGCACTAGGCAGATTCTTGCTACAAATCAAGACTACAGGGGGGGGGGGGGGGGGGGGGGGTAACCGGGGGGGGGGAAATAAAATATTATAGAACTTGCAATTTGAACACTGATCATTTGAAATTTCTCTTGAAATCTCATTGTTGTGGTCACTGTTTTGATTTTTTGATTTATTTTTTTTTTTCCAAATGACTGCTTCACAATGACTATACTGTTTGCAAAAACAAATGCATAGTGATCTGATGGCACATTTTTATTTGTTGACCGGAAAGCTTGTACGCCTAAACACTAATGATGACCCAGAAGCTAAAGAAATATCAATTTATTGGTTGAACCCCAAGGTATTCTTGATGGCAAATTAAAGTTTCACTCATTAAATTACAAAGATTTTAAATGTCAAAATTATGCTCCTTTCAGAAGCTGTGTTTGTTTGTGAATACCATAGAAAAATTAACCTGGGAAATAATGAAAATGATTGTCAAAACAATTAATATGCTTTGTGATGTAAAAAACCCAGTGTTAGTGAAAAACTTTTGTCTATGATGGTTAAAAAACTGAAACTGCTTCCTGGCAAATTGAAAATGAAGTGCAATCTGTGATGTCAACATGAATGGCAGGAACAAATAAGCATGGCTTTTGACCATTCCCTTCCTCTACTGTAGCCTTCCTTTGTGTTTTTTGTTGTACAATTAGAAAACAGAACACAGTATAATGTGATAGCCAAGCGTGTAGTGTGTTTACTGTATCAGATCTGGTGCCAGGTTTTGAAAGTGTTGTCTGTTCAACCACCGTTCTGTAAATGTGATAAAAATTGTGTGAAAATGTGCATGGTGCAGGTGGGTTACTGCTAATTTGTAATGACTGGTCACGATTACATGTGAAAATGGGAGACTGCCATTTGCTGCGGACATTTCTATGTTCAGTTTCAAGTTTTTATAGATTGTTGTAAAAATTGGTTTTGTTTCTTACTATGTTTCTTTATTTGTTTATGAAAGAGGTTGGTTTAGTGAATTATGATAACTTTATATTCATCATTCCATTCAAGAATTCACACTTTATTGTCATCGACTTGTTTATATATGTATCTCTATAGTGTGTGTAAGCGTCTGTGAATCAGGCATTGTGAAACGCGCTTTATAATGCCGGGGTGCTAAGTTTGATCCCAGCTGCAGACAATATGTCTTGTGTTGGTTTTGGCCGTGGTACTGAGAGCTGACAGTTCAGTAAGCAATGGCAAACTACTAAATGTAAAATTTGCCCAGAAAAACCACACCAGCAAAAAAACTATAGGGGTGGTTCTGCAAAGGATACACAACTAACTTTATATACATATATATACACACACATTTATATATATATATATATATATATATATATATATGTCACATGACAGTAATGTATAGTGAAGACAGCTGCACAAGGTTATACAGTGTAGACCGCTCAAGGCGATCTCAGATGTGACAAATTTCTGTTGTGAAGAGCAGTTTTTTTTAAAATGCTAACAGTTTTTCTTGTTGGAACTCTGGAAAAGAGGTACTTCTGATAAGAAGAACCATTCCTCGGGTCCCGGGTTAGTTCTGCAATGTAGTATTTGCTCAACTGATGTTTCAAACATGCACTCATTTGGAGAACTGAGTTACCATTATACAAATAAATTTTAAAAAGTAATATATACCCTCATGGCATGTTTGCATTTCTTTTTTTTCCTACCCTCCGAGCTGCTAACAGTTTTGGTCTGCGAGCCGCCAGTTGAATTGTATTAAACTACTGACTGATAACAATTATGTTTCCACACTTCTGCGGTTTGTATTTTGTATCATTCAACATGTATTTTCTTTCCCTTACATTCCATAATGTACTAGATCAGTATTGACACGGAAGATAATTGTGCCTGTGTGAAAAGATGATAATTGGGGAGGGGGGGGGGGGGGAAGGACCTTATGGGATCGGAAAGAAAAGATACAGCCAGCTTAGTGTCAATGCCCTTTTGCACTAGTGCTGCTGGAGACATCATGCCAGTTAGGACCTTTATTGCCTTATGCCACAGTGCTAAATGCATCTCGTTAGGGAGGTCAGGCTCCCGTCTTTCTTTGAGAGCTAAATAATCTTCGCCTTCTGCATTTGCAGGCTGGCTGGCACACTTTGTTGTGGTTTATAGCTGGGCTATGTTATCTAAACCTTCAGGCCCATCATCCAGTTTAATCATCCTCCATAATTATTCACAATTTTACGACCTAATTTGGACACTAAGGAGCCTGTTCTTTTGCCCCCCCTCCCACCAACCGAATTTGGTAGAGCCATGTTTTGACACCTCGTCTTCCCATATTTAATGGACATCTCATTAATTTTTCAATATGATGATGGGAACAAAATGCTGAATTAAGAATCGACATCACGGCACAAGGGAATGGATGAATGAAGCCTGCCATCTTGTCTTTAGTATTTCTAAGTTATTCTTATGTTTTTTTTGGTTGTAATCTAGACGGACAAAAATAAATATCTCATTACTAGAGTCACATTGAATTGTTTGAATATGGATGTTTTGTTGAAAGCTTGGTATGCTGTGTCCTTAGCAATGTGGGCTGTGACATCAGTTTTATCTTCTGCATTCGCCCGTAAAAGGACGGTTGGCATGTTGTTTTATGATTTATAGCTAGGCTGAACCTTTCAGTGCATCTGATTTTAGCAGATCCTTAGTCACCTTAACTTTTCAAAATTTAAGCCAATTACACATGGCTTATAACTCACAAATCTTGTAATTGTTGACATTTTTCATTCTTTTTTAAATGTAAAACACATATATATAGTTCATTAGACACGACTATAAGTGCTCAATAAAGCACAGACACATAGGACCAATGAAATTTAACATTTTGTCGACTTTTCATTGGCGACTGAAGTAGACGGAGCAAAGGTAGGAAAGTTAAATTATCTAAATCCTTAGTTGACTCATTCACTGGAATTTAGCTATGCTTTTTGAAAACAGGTGCAGACTTGACCATTTATAGGACTGTTTCACAAACGGAAGTGACAAGATTTCGCTTTCACTGGGGTGACAGGGTTAAAGGTCAGTGGATCTTGGTTAAGGCTTATGCTCCTTTTGGGAATAAAAAGGCAGAAAAAGACTAATGACCCAGCAACATTTGGGGATTACTCTTCCATTTCCTCAGTGTCAGCAAGTTTATGGGTGGCTGTTTCTTTTACTAAAGCATTCTCCCCTACAGATAAGAGACCGAAATATTCACATCTGCCATCTTGCTTTGAGTGGCTTCTTAGCCCCCCAGAAAAATAACAAGCAATATTTCCTCACAGATAGATAACAATCAACATTCCCACATAAATATAACAAGATACATTCCCACACAAATGAAAGATTAGGATACATTTCTCAAACACAGTAAGATATTCAAAGAACAACCTACATACATAACAAGATAAACTCAAAACACGTAGTATTAGATGTGTATTTATTGCTGACTCCTTGGAAAAAATTGCACACATACAGAAAGTCACAACACCGCACTTTTCACTGTAAAAATTGATAGATAAATTACCGACACAGCAAAACAAATGCGCACCCCCCTCCCCTCGGCAGTGAACGAGGGTCCGCTCATGATCCAGTCTCACTTCCTTGTTTCCTGGACCACACATTTAAGTACTTGAATGACACATAAATAAGGCACTTAGGTGTACTCTCTAAGGCAAATTAATATTGAGATGGGATACAAAGTCCGCAGCCAGACAGCATGTTATGATCTTGAAACCCAGGCCTTACAAACCCGAGTGGATCCGTCGTTACGATGGTGTGAACATGTATGCAGAATGGGAGAGAACCGGCCACTATGGGAGGCTAAGACGTCAGGACGACCAAGGGTCCGCTGGGAAGACATCTGACATATTCTGTTGAATTAAGAATCGACATCACAGCACTCTGGATGCTCTGTCCCCATCTTCAACAGCAAGCGAAGAGTTCCGATGGTACCAGTAACTATCTGATTCTACATGTCTCGCCCTTCCCTTGAGTGTTGGCCAGATCCCCTGGTAACTCCACTCAGCGACATTCTCCTCAGATCATAATGATCTATTTGTGCCTCCACACTGTTCACTTGATCCCAAAGGGCCCTCACAACATCCAGCTTGTCACACTATGTTCATCACCAAGTAGTGCAGAACCGGCCAGCCTATCCTACTACTCTTTCCTAACACACCATGTGGGTTCTGGGACCCCATTTTTGGAAAAACAAGAACAGACCCACTGCCTCTCCAACAAGAGTCAACTAAGTGGGTGCTTCCTTTGAAGTAGGAGTGCAATTGCCTACAAGTAAGTCAGATCTGTAAAACGGATGAGTACGCAACTCAGGTTCTGGAACAGACCAAAGTCCAGAGGTGGACAAACAACCAGAGTTTACAGCTGGTGAATGCCAGGAAGTAGAAGACATCTGATCTTTTCATGTGTAGCGCCTGTGTTAGCAGCTAACTGTTTTAATCATCCAACCTAGTGTTCCTCAAACTTTACACCCACGGCTCGCTGAAACAAGGGACCCTGTCTCGCGGCCTACCAGACAGCTAACCAAACACAGAAAAAGAAAACAATTATAGATAGCAGTTTATTAGTTAAATCCTTTGTCACAAAAATGACACAATTTCTAGCTGACGCGACATCTTCTGATCATCTTTCACATGCTAATCCCACAGACTGTGATCCTGGCAGTGGGAGGGGAAAAAAAACTTCATACACTATCCTGCCACATGCTAAGCCTTACAGGTCATCTGCACTGTTCCGCTGTCCACAGGTTGAATAACACTGATCTAACAAATTTCTACCATGAACAAAAATAGTCTGATGGTTTGTCAGAATGCATCTATCTCTAAGTGTCAATGAACCAACAGTCTGCACACAAATAAGCCAGATCTTGTCAAATGGATCTGTACTGTACAACTCGAGTCCTAGAACAAAGTCAAAGTCCAGAAATAGACAAACAACCAGAACTT
>CAJHNH020000939.1:65423-75697 GCA_905116865.2 Candidula unifasciata | reverse complement strand
ATAAATATAACCCGCCCCCTCATGGGAACTATCCCGAAAAGGTTTCCCTTTTTGTCGTGCTTGGTTTCCCCTGAAACTGGGGCACCAAAGGGAATTTAAAATCAGCAAACCAAAAAAGTGGAGATTTAAAAAAGGAATGGTCCTAGTTTTTTGTTCCATAAAAAGCCTTAAAAAAGACCCCTCAAAGATCTGCGGCAAGAATCATCTCGATTCAGAAAAACTGTTGGCAAACTTTTTGGGAAAAAAAGTTTTTTGCACAAAGATTGCCCCCTACTTGGAAAAATAAAGGAAAAAGTTCCCCCAAAAACTTGGAGGGGACAGGTTAAATAAAAAAGACATGGTTCAGTGCTGCAGTTTTGCCTAGATTTTGTCGAGGAATTTTCGATTTAAAAAAAGAGACATGTTCGGGATGTTGGACTTAGAAGGGGCTACAATAAAGTACCCCCTGATTTTTTTAAAGCCCTTACCCGCCCTTAAAATAGAAGTTAATTTTATTCTGATCACTAGTCTTATACAACGTTTATACGGTGATGATTACTGAGCAGCAGTTGAATGGAAAGGGAAGAACTTTGTCATTTGCTGATGACATTTTGATTTATCGACGAGGGCGTGATAAACAGGAGATCGCCAGCACTATGCACAAAGAACTCGATCGAATTGCCGCCTGGTGTGATGGTTCCAATGTCTATGTCAATCCTTCGAAGGCATCAGTGCCATGGTTCTCTTTGAACAATCACATTGTCAAGTCAGACTTACCAGAAGTGAAAATGCGTGATAATGTATTGATCAGAACCAACGTTATGACGTTTCTCGGGGTGAGGTTCGATCGCAGCTTGTCATTCACGGAACACGTTGACCATGTGATAACAAAAGCACACAAAGGTCTATCTGCAATGAGGATTATGGCTGCTTCCAATATTGAGCAAAGACTACTAATACTTCTATTCTACGGTCTGGTCCTTTCCCCCATTAAATACGCTCTGGCCATCCTCACTGTCAGTGCTACCCAGATTGAACGACTCGAAAAGGTGCAAAATGAAGCCATGCGCATTATTTTGGGATGTACAAGAGACACATCCTGTGGAGCAATGAGGTATCTACTTGACTTTCCAACAATAAACCAAAGGATCAGGATTTGGAAGGCTCGGGTATATCTCAAAATATGTGCTGATAAGAAACACCTACTGCATCGAGCGCTTTTTAGTGAAAAGGGCGACAGACTGAAGAGGGGAAAATCGTGGCTAGGTCGGGCAGAAGATGTTATTAGGCAAATATGCAGCCTAACCGACATCATACCTGGTGCAGAATAGATACCTGTGCCTCAGGCGTTTATTTGTACATTTTCCTGTATTGTCACACTCAACAGGCGATGGAGAGAAGAGAATCCTGTTGCTGTTAATGCAGAGGTCAACGCTCTCATCGGTGAAAATTCAGACGAAGCAGATGCAATAATCTATACAGACGGATCCGTTATACGCCAAAGAAGAAGCGCATGGGCATTTACAGCACGCTCAGTGGGCAGAACAGTCAAAGAAGCCAACGGCGCCTTCTCCATGACAACCAGCAGCATGACGATGGAGGTGATGACAGTGACGCAAGCGCTTGCCTGGCTTGAAACACAAAAATACACCCGCATGTGTATACTCAGTGATTCAATGAGTATGATCCGGAGGGTTCAGGCAGGTTCAGTGCGAAGACAATGGCTTGAATCATTACAGAAGTCCACTGTGCGTGGAGTCACCTTTATTTTTGATCCGGGACACGCAGGCGTCGATGGAAATGAAAGAGCTGACAGGTTGGCTGGATCCGCTATCACTACCGACGGTCAGCCTATGGATCATGCTGATATTATCAATGCCCTCAGAGAAATTGGAAGGACAGAGGACTTTGGTGGCAGTGAATCCACATCACTCGCCAGAATGGCAGACTTGGGAATTAAGATCGGCACAGCAAAAAACGAGACGCACACCAGACACGCCAGAAGACTTGTTAATCAACATAGAACTGGTACTATTAGCAATCGGACGTTGGGGTTCATAATGACGGGAGGATCTGAGCACCTATGGACATGTCCGGATTGCAATGAGGATAACCCAACTAACTAACTAACTAACTAACTAACTAACTAACTAACTAACTAACTAACTAACTAACTAACTAACTAACTAACTAACGCATGGATATACCCAATGTGTAGAGACGACGACTGTGATGATATAATATGGGATTTTAGGCTTTGTATACGTCGCCCAACATTCGGAGGTAATCAAAGACATATGGTACTGGATACTGGTATACGGTATCTCAGTCATATCTGACCACGACCTGATAGGGAGTCACGAGTATATAAATATATATATATATATATATATATATATATATATGTATATATATATATATATATATATATATATATATTATATATATATATATATATATATATAGTTACTGACTATATATATATATATATATATATATATATATATATATATATATATATATGGGGTTGGTATATATGGCATATCTGACACCGTAAACAGATAAAAAAGACAGTATTGATTTGAGGAAGATGGTACCTCAGTCATATCTGACACATTTGACCAGGTAAACAGAGAGAGGAGACGGTAATGTATGTTAAGCAGAGAGCAGGTAGTGCCGACTATAGTTAGTCAGTAACTCGGTCATTTCTGGCATATCTGACCATGAAAACAAGAGAACAGGGAATGCTAACTACAGTTAGCTCAGTCATATCTAGCATATCTGACCAAGAAAACAGAGAAGAGATAGTGCCGAAAACATTCAGCCAGTAACTCAGACATATCTCAGTTTCAGGTGTCTTTTTCGTGCCAAAGAAATGCATGGTTGTGGGGTGCACAATCTTTAACGAATGCAGTCTTGTCGTACAGAGGTGACACCTTGCTGAAGGGCGTTACGCCTCTGGCCCCCTCCCCAGCACGAGGGCACCACTGGGGTGACCGGTAATAAACCCTCACTACTTCCGGTTAAAATAGACGCTAGGCACGGCCACTGTTTTGAGCTTTGACAATTTTGTTTGCCTTTTTCTAGTCGGTGGCCGTTGCATTTGTGCTCCATCTGTAGACTGAAAGGATATAGTTTCGTCGCCCGCTTCTGATTTGAGTGCATGGCGTGACACTGTGAGCTGCAGATTTGATTTAGAATGTTTTTTGACTGTGACCAGCGTGGTGGTGTGAATTGTAGATTCAGAAAACGGTGCGATGCTCGTTGTCGCAATATTGGTGGTGCCATTGTGTGATTAAAATTGATCGCGTGTGCAACTGCTGATCTGTTAGTGACTTCTGCTACTATCCATGATGAACTGCATTTCTAATGTCGGACTGTTTGTGTTGGCAGCCGTATGATTTTAATTCGTGTGTATGCTAGATATGCTGAGATAGCAGTCTGTCAGTCTTTCCACAAGGGACTGTGAGGAAAATTCTGTGTGTTTTTCGTTGGCACAGGAGCGGAGCGTTTGCTATGAAGCTGAAACTAAGATTACCAGATCACTGGATATCTGGCATATCTGACCCCGTTAACAGCGAAAGGAAACAGCACCGACATCTGTTATAAGTAGCACAGCCATTTCTGGAATTTCATGCTATGTTAACAACGATTGGGTAGCGACTCCATTTAGACATTAGAAAAGTCCTAACTGTTACCTAGTTATTTGTCGACACTTACTGCACACGAAGGGTGATCTTCAATGTGATGTAAAGGTGAACAGTAGTAATGCCTGTACGAAACACCAGTCTGACCTAGTTGCAACATTTTATACAGTCACATCCTGTCCCAGCAATTAAAACAGTGAAAGCGTAAGCCTACGACGACAAACATCAATAGACAATAAAAAAGCTCGCACGAAGAGAATAAATAACAGTCTACTTCCTAGTAATAAATCCCCTGCCATTAATTTTCTTTTGACTGTTTCCCCATTATTACCCAAATAACATCTACAGAAGCCACTCGTTTGAAAGTTGTCTTTGCTATTGATTTTCTCCACTGGTTATGCTTCCTTTCTAACGCGCTGGTTTCCACTTTCTATCTGTTTATTGTAATCAAGCCACTTAGACAATACATGCGCTGTAGAAATATAGTCACTAAACAAAAACAAAACAAAAAATACTGTTATAATTTAAGAATTATATTTTTTTAACATGTGGGATCATTAATACTCAGGTAGGTATTTCTAATCATTGTCTCACATACAATGTGCGGGGTCGGCTGATGCTTATTTTCAACTTGAGGGTTCGTTTCTGATGTGTTTTATACCCTAAAAAAATTACTGGGCGTGCAAGTCGACAGGAACATTGAGCAATATGCAATATAATTATACTTTTCCTGCCATATGAACGGAATCAGGAAACAAACAAATATATTCATTTCTAGTATGGGCGCTGAAACCTCAGGGTTCTGAGTTCGTTTGGCTTGATGTATTTTCATGCTTATTCTTTGTCAATACATGCTTATGGCCGTTAAGGTTGCAATTTAATAAATCATAGGCAACTGTCGCCCCTTGTGAATTCAGGAGCCCTATTGAGAGGTGAGGAAGGAGCCGGAAACCACCACCTCCCACCCCACATTAATAATTTTTTGGGACGAAAGGACTTCACGGCTTCCCCCCTTCCACCCCTACCCCTCCCCCCCCCCCAATATATAAACAGTCACTTTTTAGTCATTTGTTCGTACGCTAAACAAAATTTGAAATATATTTATTTTCGTTCAGCACATAATAATAATATTAATAAGTATTTGTATTACTGCGCAATTAAACAAGGCCTACACTCTTTGAGGAAAATCCAGTAATCCTCTAGCGACTTTATCTGTCAGATGCTTCAAGCTAAGTTTAATTGCATACACAACAGTTAAAATAATAACTAAGTCCAGTCACAGACGATTTGAGCCGTTCCCCTAACGGTTTCTCCGTCGATGTGCGCCTATTGTATATACAACTTGTCTTCCTGTCCTATAAATAAAGAAATATCTGTCATATTTAATGATATTTAGCTCATTTATGTTGTGGGGTTTGTCGAAGCAAGCACCTAAAAGCTGACTCAATAATTCTGTAAATTAGTCAAAGATAAACTGAAACCTTTATCACTACGCAGAACATACATTATTTGTGTCAACAACTTATTGTTCCTGACCGAATTTAGGTGTTACATTTACCATTGTTTGTTATCATGGCAAATAGAAAAGTGACACTGATGGGACGCCCACGACTTGAAACCTCTGAGGTATCGGTGCTTTAATCTTAGTTGCTGTTTGTCTGAAAATGAATAATAAATTATTTATTATCTGTCGGATAAGTAATCCAAGTAATACGCTGGACCCGGCTTGAGCGGAAAATGTCTGTCATGTCGGCATGTTATCTATAGGCTTAAAGGAGCAGGTCTTCAAGAAACAGATAAAACACGTAAATTAATTAGAGAAATTAGGTTCAATATGTTTAACAACAATAGTGTACCACTGCGGAACATAGACCTTAAGAAAAAAGAGGAGAAATTCGTAACACTGGAATGCCTACTACGAATGATAAATGTAACAAGAACAAGCAGTATGCAGATTTTTGAGGATATGTGTTCTGTCACATATCGCTCCTGTCGCGTGCCTGATTTAAAGATTTCTCCTTAAAAATAATTATGTTGAGTCATCGGCTCGTATTGGTCTAAGGGATGCCCCGTGGCCAATATACGCTCAACTTATTTCAGGAGTAGGGCAACTCAAGTTTTGGCACTACAAAACACATATTATTCCTAGGCACACTTAGCTGGACACCCCCACCACTATAAAAAGATAGCCCCCAGGTTATGATAGTCTACTATCATAACCATGTTAACACATATAACACTTATTGCTCACACAATCATCAAAGCTAGACAGAATAGTGAAATAGGGACACCAAAGTCAGCCATGAAAATTTTTGCATGTAATCGGTACAATATATATATAAAATAGTGAATAGATCAACAAGAGTTCATTAAATGGAGCTCAGGAATCAATGACACAACCCAGATATTGAAGCAGCCAGATCTTGTTCCAGGAGAGCACATGAGTTCATCATCGGTCTGATCAGGTGCTGTGGGAATAGAGCATGAAGGGTGAATAAAAGATCACTTAACCCAGTTCGTAGGTCAATGCTCCCCTCAGTCCATGGTGATTGGACTGTAGTTGACTCAATCAGTAGTTGTGCCTTGATTTTATCTGGTACCAGCTGACTGTCACGAGCTAGGACACAGGAACTGCACAGGAGCCCACCAAAGCTCTTGGAGACTGTGATGCCCACTCCCGGTCTCACAGGTGATGACACAAGAAATGCAGAAGAGCCCAACAAAGCTCTTGAAGACTGAATTGATGACATAGGTGTCTGAAATTGTCCACTGGTCCTGGAACTCACAAACAAGTTCTTGCCATGTTGAGGTTGTGGCACAACATACATGACTTTTGGGATACTCTTGGTGCACAGAATGGTATGGGTTGGTGGTGGTTGGCTGGACTGTGATTCGTCTGTCTGATAGCTAAGGAGGTATCATCCCAAGCTTAGAAAATCTTCCAAGATAGAAATGGAACTTTGAATGCGCCAAATTCTACATACAATATATACACGTCTTGACACGTTAGGATCAGGCGAAAGAATGTTTTTTTCAAAATCAAACTAGCGTCTCTAGGATGAAGTCCACTGTATTCCTGCCTAAGGAGTAAACCGGTTTACAGGAATTTCTAAATAAAATACCAGAATTCGCCAACCTACAGTTGCAAGTTTGAAAATGAAGATTTATAACAGCAACTAGAGGGTCTAGAAATTAATATTTTACCAGATAAAGGTATAGATCAATATACGGGACTATATACCTTTCCGGACGGCTTCAAGTTTGAAATTTGACTGTCCGCGAGGGAAATCAAAGTCGCGACTCGTCCATTGTGTAGGGTGGCTGCTCACCTCACGACACAGTATTAGGAGAGACGATTTCAGGAAACAAGCTGGAAGGGAGCAAACGCTAAGAGATAATAGATCAGATGGTTCAGACATGTGTCAAGATTACCACCATAAAGTTCGTTCCACAGAGAGCCGGTTGATTTAGATAGCAGAACTGCAAGTTGTCTATGCATAGGATGGCACACGGAATACCTGAGGCGGTAAAAAAACAGCCTCAGCAGTCAAGAAAATATATACAAGTGAACCAAGAAGGGATTCAGATAGCTTCTTGATAAAGGAAACAAAACGTGAACGTTGTGGCTATAGAGTCTTTATCAGCATACACAGAAATGAAAAACACACGAATACACAAAATGACTCAACAGAAGCAGCCATGTTAATGACTTGCCAGATGCTTTCTCCAACCCGGATGCTGAAAGGCAGGCAATTTCTGGAGAAAAGAGGACAACGAAGAAAAGCAAATTTAAAAACTGATGGCAACTGGTAACCTTGGGGGGAGGGGGGGGGAAGAGCAGCGGACAACCAGAGATACATATCTGGTGGTTTAAAAACAAAGCACGAATGGGTCAAGATACAAATCTGAGATGACGGAAATTGACTAATGCTTATCCGTACCTGCAGGCGATGTATTCACCACAATAAATAAGGGTCAACCAATGATAACTGCAGTCTTTACTCCAACGTTAAGTTACCGATGTCAGACTTGAACCAAAGAGCACGAGAGAAAACTAATAACTGATTAAACAAGTGGTTGAAAGCGGCTGCAAAGAAAATCAGAAGAGATCGTCTACTAAATGAGGCGATTAGAACAAGAACTGTCGGAACAATACTAATCGTTAAATTGTAAAACAAAGGCAGAACAGATTGAGCCAACTTCTTTTTCTATTTCTTAAAGTCAATGACGTGTGGCGTTGGTAGTTATGTCTGTCCACAACCTTCTGTCTCCTGTACTTTCAATCAAGTCTGACACAGATGATCTTCCATGCCCTGATGTCAAAACTTTCATCATGTGTTTTCTCTTTCTTTCTCTGTGCCTCTCCTCCCCTCCTGCATTTCTACTGTCACAATTTCCTGCTGTTTTCTCCTTCTCATCACATGACCAAAGAATGTAGATTGTCTCTTTCTTTCTTGGTAAACCAGATCTCTTCGTGAGTCAGTTTATGCCAAGTCTTCTTCATTACCATTTTAATCTGTCAAGGGTATTCTCTTCATTCGTCCATAAAACCACACCTCCGCAGATTCCAAAAAAGTCTTGACTAAACCACCAACTGTCCCTGCACAGATTTTCAGCTGGTATTCAGGATTCAACAGAGGAGTGGTAATGATATAAAATGCAACTAGACCTGGACGCCCAGTTTCAGTTCGTAACAAGGAACTCATTGCCAAAGTCAGAGAAAGGATACAAGAAGATTGTTGTTTGACTGTGAGGATGATGGTAGATGAATTAAACATTAACAGAGAGACGATTCAGAAAATTTTAGAGGAAGAATTGGGCAAGAAAAAATTTGCTTGCCGGATTTGCACCACATTCCTTGTCTGATGACCAAAAACATCAGCGTACGCGAAAGACATCACCAAAGCGTGTCACAGAAATAAAGATTTTCTAAATGTGATTGTTGCAGAAGATGAAACATGGATTTTCCGCTATGACCCCACAACTAAACGCCAAAGTGCTCAGTGAAAGCCATCATCACTAAAAGGGAAACAAAGCCGTCTTCAAAAGTCGAAAGTGAAGACAATGTTGATGTGGCAAAGAAGTTATTCACACATAATTTATTCTAGAAGAACAGACTGTCACAGCCACAGTTTATTTAAGTATATCGAAACGTCTATTGAAAAGAATTCTTTGAACGCGACCTAAGTATTCCCAAAATCAAAGTTACCATTGAAAGTACGCTTCTTTGACTATACTGATGACATCCAAGGTGCCGTAATATCGATTGGCCATTAAACAGAAGAAATACAGAGGTCGTGACCGTGTTTTCTTAGATTGTACCACTCACTGTAATAATCCACCTTGTAAAATAGAGGTTATATTTTCAACTGTTGATTATTTGATTATTTTAACTTTTATTGAATTAGTCTCAATACTTAATTGTCGGACCGTGTATTACCATTGTCCGCCAACGAATGAGAAAGCATTCGACAATGGTGGCAGTGAGATGGCACATTATAAAAGCAGAAAAAAAAAGAGGGAGACCTAAATGAACATAAAATAAACGAGACAGTTACAGCTTAAGACTTCACAATATCACAGCATTCGAAGTAGCAGAGCACGCCCCTGCTGGGCAAACTATTATCTTCTTTTTTTGTTGTCATCACCACTTGTAAACTGGCAACGTTGGGGGTGTTTCCTTTATGCTTTTGTACTGTACTGTCTGTGGCTTGAGCGTTGCGAACGAGCTTGATAATGCCCGGGGCGCCCGGTTCGATCCCAGCCACAGGCCTTGTGCCTTGGGTTGGTTTATACCGTGATATCGAGAAGCCGACAGTCCAGAAAGCAATGACAAACTACTGGAGGTGAATTTGCACAGAAAAACCACAACAGCAACAACAAAAGAGGCCGGGGTTGGTTTTGCAACGTCCTGTAAAGAATACGCAACTTTAACTGTGCGCAAAAGTCAAGATGTCGCAAAGAAGTTATAAACTGTGTCCTAACTCCCCCTCCTTTTTATAAGGGCAAAAGCAAAAAAACCTAATAAGTAACAATAATGATAATGATGTTAAGAAAAAGAATAATATCAAGTCACTTGCCCAATCTTACACGGATAGTTGATGGTCGCGTGACTCTCACCATCAAGAAAACAAAATAAAACACCCACGTGACATACTCGATACTGGCTTCTGCGTTAGCCTAGTTGGAAAGAAAGCATAGAACTATTTATTGTCCCATATATTTTTAATCCTTAGACATGATAGATTTATATTAGCTTTACGCAAGAGATTTATTGCTCAATTGTAGATCTACGCACTAGGTGCGGAAATTATTGCGTAAATAGCAAAGCATCGATGGCAGAAAAAATATTTACGTTTAAAGACGTTAAAATTACCAAACGTAGGACGCTGGTTCAAGTCTGAATCATATTTTTGTGAGATTTTCAAAAGAAATTATTTTTCTGTAACAATATTTTCCATATGTCAATTTTGAAAAAAAAAAAAAAGCAGCTACGTTAAAAAAATTTTTTTTTTTATACTGGTGCACAGAAAAGAGAAATCATAGATGGATATGAAAAGACTGATAGAAAAAGACAGGTAGATGTATAGGTAAATTCAACAGTGACTGCAGTTGACCTAGTAAGTAAATAAGTAAAGAACCCTTAAC
>CAJHNH020000939.1:55423-60423 GCA_905116865.2 Candidula unifasciata | reverse complement strand
TTTGCATTGGCTTCAAACAGCTTTACCTCTTCTACTTTTTTGTTTTCTAACTTTTTCTAGCTTCTCTACATAATCTTGTAACATGTGAGTTGCTTTTCGCACTTTTTGTAATTGTTTACTCTTGCTCGCTTTGCTTCCATGCCTGTTCTACTTTTTGGGTCCACCATAGTGGCTGCACAAAAACAGAGTTGGTGGTTCTGCTGCATACTTGTATCAAAGGGGTCCAAGACGAGTACTGGCCCTCTCATACCTAAAACTCTTGCGCGATCTCACAGCCCTGATCTTGCTAGCTTTAGAAATCAAGACAGAGCAGAGCCTATGGTCCTTCCCTAATCACCTAGGACACTCTATTTTGTGTCTGGCACTGCTGACTTTGTAACAAATGTCAAAACAATTGCTGTGTTTGCATCACCAGGTCTTGTTGCCATTCTAGTTGGCCTACAGTTGTTTATACAGACTATGTCTGTATCCACCAGAGCCTCTGCTTAAGCATTTCATTGTCTAATTCCCACAGTACTGTTCTATTATCTGTTCCGCGCACTGAAATCCTCACAATTAAGAAGCCTATTACCCGGGATTTAGTCCAATTCTTTGAGCCAGTTCCAGCGTTCCTTTGTGACGTGAGAGTCAACATCAGCTTGAACATTTACTAATTTTCAGGTTGTGCACCCATTATCCATCTGTCTACCCGGAACCTCCAGTGTACTATGATTCGATTCAATAATAAATATTGAAAACATACTCAGGGCGGGAGATGCAGGAGGCAGACAGACATAAACGCAGACAGATAGACATGCAGACAAGCAAACATGCAGGTAGAGAGACTGACATCCAGGTAGACAGGCAGGTAGAGAGGGAGGCAGTCAGGCTTTCAGTCCGTAAAGCAGGCAGACATGCAGGCAGGCGCCCAGGCTGACAGGCAAGTTGAAAGGCATACAGGCAGGCAAACAGGTAAGCAACCCAGCAAACAAGCAGATAGAGAGATAGACAAACAAACACACAAAGACCGGCACTCACGCAGCCGTCAGGTATGCAGGCAGGTAGACAGGCAGACAGACATACATGAAAGCAGGTAATTAGGCAGCCAGAGAGGCAGAGACAGATAGGTGAGCAGCTAACACACAGACAGGCAGACAGACAGGCAGGCAGGCAAACGCACTGTGTATGAATCTCGAACTCCGTAGCTTCAGACACCATCCTAGGGGATCTCTATAATCATGCTGTCGTGATCCGAATGACGCAATTTGTGAAACGACCTATGGCCCTTTGGGCCGCCGACAAAAACGGCTTAAACTTTCAGCATCGAATACTCTCCCCCTTTCTCTTTACTAAACTGTAATTCGTAATCCGCATCTTAATGCTCCTTTCATTTCATGGCATCAAAGAAGTGTCCTCTTTTGAAGCTTGCATTTCTGATGCTCCAACACGGTAAGCGTTTCGCTCAGACAATAGATGCAGACTGATTCATTAAAGATTCTTCCGTAAGTGGCAGTCAGGCGTGCAAATATCTTTCTCTCTGAGCATTGAAAGCGCACGAAAAAACAAGCGAGGAATTAACGTGAACATGCCCCTGGGACATATGGTATATAATGCGAGACTCATTCTTTTATACAGAGTAGCCGCTGGCGATGAGGTCACCGTTATGCTGGTTTGTTGTTTTTTTTTTTTTTTTTTTTACGCAGGCAGGACAGGTCAATTTTCATAAATAAAAAACAAAAAGCCATTCCAAATAGTGAGATATTTCAAAAACTTAGATACGCAATTTCAATGATTATGTAAGTAATTTCGGTGTCTTAGTCAAGCCTTCCGAGTATCTTGGATAAGCCATTGGAGAGTCATTGATCATCCCATTTGATGTCTCACATATGTGTCTTAGGCAAGCCATTTCTAGGTGAGCCATTTTAATTTCTTAGGGATGGCATTTCAACATTCAGATAATCAAGTTCGTTTGTTTGTCTTTGGTGTTGGAGGAAGGAGGATTATACTTTTCAGTTTCTCACGTAAGCGAGTTTAGTATGGTAAAAAGCATTTTTAGTGTTGTAGGTAAACACTTTCAGTATCTCACTCAAAATGTTAAACAAAGACTCAAAGATGACAGAGAAAGACTACCTGCTGCCTCTCCTCTTAGAGGCTAACTATTTTGTGATAACTCAGGTATGGTAAAACTGTAGGGGATTATGTAGTAATGTCTTATTTTTTTCATTTGTCCTACAAGTAGATCACAGATGCATAATTAATATTTAAAACATAATGCAATAGCACCATTTATACCTAAGTTTTAACTTTCCAGTAGATGTTCACTATTTTGACAAAACAACAGACATAATTTTTTTTTTTTTTTTGTGGGGGGTCAATCTAATATCCCTGACAGTTATTTTCTTCCCCATGACACTTCATTACACACACATACAAAATGTCTCCAAAACGAATCTGCTAATCTCAGAAAAGCCGACTGGATCTTCTCAGACTTGTATATTTTACCAGCACGAAAGAAAAGTTATTTTCTCGTACATGCGGATTATCTACTTGTTTATATCGTCTGCCCGATCGTTACAGGAAAATATATGCAGATACATTTATAGTCTCTGTCTAACGACGCTAATTCTTCAGAAACATTATTTCTGAGTGCTGTATTTTTTTAAATAGCGAGTGTCAGAAAATGATCTCGAAGCTGCTGGAATAACGACGCGAATCTGTACATTATGGTAGTTCTTGTTGTTTTAGTGGTTGTTTTTGTAAGCAGGTATAATAAAAAGAACTCCGCAGGGGATCATGCACATCAGGGGTTCATCGATCCTCAGTAGAAAGATCCCTCATCAACGATTGTTTCGGACCCTACTTTTTCACAATCTCAGAAGGTGAGCCACCTGGTTTATGACGCCAGACCTCGATTTTCCCCTGCTGCAATTTATCGGACTAACAGACATAGAAAAGACGAAAAAGTGATTTTGCAACAGGTATCGGGAGATTGGATGTTATGTATATATTGTCTCTGCGGTAGTAAATTAAGCCGATCACCTTCACGACCAGAGTGACAACCTTACGGCTGGTTCATCGGACAGGTGTTAGACGGCGATAGGGAGAGAGATACTGACAGACATGTATTGGACACTAGTTTTATAGGGATGAAAAGTTCGCTTCATCTAGGGACTGGGTCCAGTCTACCGAGGCCCATCCCCCACGACGTTTCGTTGCGTCCAAAGCTTTTTCAGCAGTTTCGCTCAGTTGTTTTAGTGACCGTTTACGCTCTTTCCTCTGAAGCTCAGATGCTTTAGTACAGTGAAGGTGGAAGTGGAGATAAGTCTTTTTACGCCTACCTCGACGGTGAACATTTTCACTGTATACGCATTATCACTCCTCAGACCATCCACTAAATCATCGCCCTTTTCAAGCTTGTACATGTGATTTTTCTCCATCCGCGACTCGTACTGCACGCTAAACTCTATCAGGATGAGCTGGCGTTTTTCCGCAGGGTGCAGGACTATGTCTGGTCTAAGGCCGGTCTTTCGGATTGATTCTTGGTACAGTAATCGAAGGTTAATGATGAAAGGTTTACCGCATACAAATGGCAATGGGGCAGATCAGAGAAAAGTGGATTAACAGTTAGCACTTGTCTGCAACGTGTCTTGATTAGAGGGCAGCATGACATCTTAGGAACATTCAAAGGGAGGCTACCGAGCCAGTCCCTCCTAATTCTCAACATTCTTGTTCAGAGAAGTGAAAGTTACATTTCTTTATCGCCCTACAATCATACTTCCGTTACCATTCTGCTTGGCTGGTCTTGGAAAATCGCATCAGTCACTCAACTCAGCCATTATACACATTATTTAGGGATGGGGGTTCAGAAGCCTAATCCTTTTAATTGTGTAATAATTGGAGCTGTGGGTCAAAAGGTCGTGTGTTCAAATCCAAAAAGAGCTACACTTTTCTTTTTAATATGTCATTGGCACCATAGTCGACCTAGCTTTAAATAAGTCTCATGTAACGCCCTAGAATTTAATAGGTTGGCATAATGTTGATAACACAAGTAACTTAGTTCAAATTAGTCTACACACTAAGGTCTTGCACTATATATCCAATATGCGTGAAGGCGTTAAAAAGGATACTTTACCAAAATCATAAAATTAATATTAATTATAATACTAATAATAATAATAATAATAATAATAATAATAATATAATAATAATAATAATAATAATAATAATATGCTTGATGGCAAAATGCATTGAAATATATTTGAAATAATTTGAACTGTATAAACATGCTTAAAAGGAGAACGTTGTATGTGTTTGGGGAGAGTGCGAGGGCGGGGTTAGACCCCTTGCAAATGTTTTTCGGGTACACGCTCAGTACTTTACCTCCAAAATTTACTTTTCTAGTGGGGGAAATTATAAGGGAGTAAAGCCCCACCCTCAATGTAGAGTAACCAGTCTTAACTGGATGTAGATAAGAACAAATGTCCAATATAAGAATCCACATCTTTACGGACTGGAACACTGATCACTAAAGTGCCATCCAAAACTGCTATTCATATCAGCATCATGTAAGGGCCGTAAAAACATAGAGGAGATGAGTCTAGTACTTGTTTCTGCGATTAATAAGGGGGCTGCATGGTCTCGAGGCATGGTGTCCGCCTAGAGTGCTACATGTTCCGGGTTCAATTCCCAGTAAGAGCTGTGATTTCTTTTTTCACGTGGACCTGGGATTCTAGTAATTCCACCTGGTCTCTGAGTAGTCGTATGTATTGTTGCGCATGTAAAAAAAATCCATTGGCAGTTAGAAATCGAAAAGAGTAGCCTAACGGCGATACCCGGGCAACAACCTGGAGTTAAACATATAACCAAAGTATTTAAGGATCCTCGCCGGTGCTGCAGAGTTTGTGAACTTTAAGCTTCTTCGGAATCAGACTTGAGTTAAAAGAAGAACGGAGCACTTTTGTGTTACCACCCGTGTGCCATGATATTAATCCGTTGTTCAAACCTCAAACCTCTGCGATTAA
>CAJHNH020000939.1:47923-52923 GCA_905116865.2 Candidula unifasciata | reverse complement strand
GTAACCTGCACTGGTTTCTCTGTCTATTAGTGGGCATATGGCTTGGGTTTCTGTTTGTTGATAACAAATGTAACCAGAAATCTAATGCGTTCAATAAAAAAATATATTTTTGGCCATGTGACTAGACTGGCGTGGGAACAACTATTATAGGGAGCTCTGGTGTAGATTAAAAATGAATACTTATAAAGAGGAAGAAAAGCACCTGCAAGATGGAACCTTGAAATAAAGAAAGAGCTGAGTGAAATGAAGGTAGACTCAGGCAGTTCATGAGAAAAAGTCAATAATAGTAACCCCCTCCTCTTCCGGACACAAAATGTGATGAAAATTTTCTAAATTGCCTTGTACTTTTTGTAAAGTACATATTTGGAAACTACTCACATTGATATTTGAGACAATAAATTGCATATTTAGAACTAACTGCATTTCTTTGCCAATCTGTCAAATTGTTGTAAATGTTAGTGTCATTTGTTTCATGTTATATGCATGTTTATGCGCCCCACCTTTAAATAATTATCCTTAGCAAACATTTTTTACCTTTAGATACGTAGAATTTAAATAAATATATATTTTATACTTGCTATAAAGTGCGAAATAATTATAATCTGAAAAACTACAGAAAGTAAGAAGAAATATGATGAGGGAAGCTTATTCTATTAAAGTGACCTAAATCTGTCATCATCAGATATAACTGATTTTCGAATTGTTTGGTGCAATGTTTAGAAATGTTTTAGATTTGAGAGCTTTTACCCTTGCCAAAGTTAAAACATTGGCCTTTCTATTTATTTTAAGCGTGGGAAAAAAAATTATGTAACTCAGTTTAAAAAAAATTAATTTACAATCGTAAACATGCTGGTTTACTTACCATTCATTTACCGTTTTACCTTTTATTTATTCATTTAACAGTAACGACGAAGTAACTAAACAAACAGTTGTCAATATGGAACATGTTTACCCGTTGCCATCAACAGTAAATTGCAAGAGAACTATTTTTCCAGTAAAGAAAACAGAAGTTATAAAATGGGCTTATACCCACGGAGAAGGTCTACTGTTCATTTTCAGTTTCAATCAAGCAATGTAAGTGTATAGTCAACACAGGTTATCGTATGAAGTGAATAAAGACTCGGGAAGGAGATTTTCACACAACAACACAGATGTAGACATTTTATAAATTGAATATTTTATTACAATCAAAGTCAAAGGTAGTTTATACTGTTATGGTATATTTAAATGATAGTGAAACATCAATAACAATCTTATTTGAAAACCTTGGAGTGCCCTTTGAATGTTTCACGGTTAAACTGTGAACAGAGAAGAACATAAATATCGCTGAAGAACACAATTTAAACTACGACTCGAAAACCTTGGAGTGCCCATGGAGGTTTCACGGAGAAACTGTGAACATAGAAAGACATAAAAATCGCTGGAGAACAGTAGTATTAATTATACTGTTACCCCACAAGGACATCACACAAGCGATAAATACCCGATGACACAAAGTGACATCATGTGGATGAGAATGACCAGTAGAGAGGTCCCAGAAACTGCGTTGAACCATTAGGCCATATTTATGGCTTGGCTGTATTGCGGCCCCTGGAAAGAGCTAGCGCAGGGCTTAAAAAAAATAACACATTGCATTCCACAAAGGAATGACTGAGGAGAACACGATTTAAGCACTGACATAAACACAACCAATCTGCACTAATTTTGGGGTGTTGAGCATGAAAATAATAGACAGACTTAGCGATTGGCTCCTATTTAGTAGATTCGGCAATGATCACGTATAGACTACTTAGCCTGCATACAATAAAATATAAACATGTCTGCTGCGTCTACTATTTCGAATCAGGAATAAGACAGGACAAGACCTAAGCCTAACACATGTCCTGTAGTTGCTGTATAAGGAAAACGTTTGAAGTAAATGAAAATGTATCCATGCTGTTTGCTGTTTCTATATTTTGGAGAGAGCCAAGCAGTAATGTAAATGACTGTGGTTATTTATACCATGGTCTCCCCATTTACACACCACCGGTTGTAGGTCAACTCCATTGATAAGTTGGTTGGATTAGTCTACCATGGTCGAAGTTATGGGTGTCGCAGTCTGTAGTTGCCTCACTTTACGTTCCTATTTCCGAGAAAGAGACGGCCTGGGCCATAGGTTTTGTTACTCTCTATGTGGGTTGTGTGTTAGGCCCAGTATCTAAATGTTTTAGAAGTGTTAAAAGCTCCTGCATGGTAAAATATACAACACGCCGTTTGAGCGCGAGTGCAGAATATCCCCGTGACCTTGTGTGAAAGTCGTATCGCTCGAGGCCGACCTATCATTGATGAGGTGGTGTGTAGGGGTGTGTAAATGGGAAGAACGTCGTAAAATGTATCATGACTGCTATTTCTGCATGGTTCCACATACGCCAACATAAAAATGGAAAAACATGGACTATAGTGTACAGATATTTACAATCTTATTTTTTAATTTTCATTTGCTGAAGATTAATGGTTCAACTAATTTTCTTGTGAATGCCAGAGCTGACAAAATAGAAGGAACTGAAGGTGAACATATTGTCTCTGTATCACACTCCTGGCTGCAGTTTGTCTTTAATGAACCACTTTCTCCATTTTACTTTCCCGAAAAGTGTGGCTAGTGATGAGCCAAGCGAGCGTGTTCACTAGGACATTGCTACAGTGTAGAATAGACGTTGCTACAGTGTAGAATAGACGTTGCTACAGTGTAGAATAGACGTTGCTACAGTGTAGAATAGACGTTGCTACAGTGTAGAATAGACGTTGCTACAGTGTAGAATAGACGTTGCTACAGTGTAGAATAGACGTTGCTACAGTGTAGAATAGACATTGCTACAGTGTAGAATAGACGTTGCTACAGTGTAGAATAGACGTTGCTACAGTGTAGAATAGACGTTGCTACAGTGTAGAATAGACATTGCTACAGTGTAGAATAGACGTTGCTACAGTGTAGAATAGACGTTGCTACAGTGTAGAATAGACGTTGCTACAGTGTAGAATAGACGTTGCTACAGTGTAGAATAGACATTGCTACAGTGTAGAATAGACGTTGCTACAGTGTAGAATAGACATTGCTACAGTGTAGAATAGACATTGCTACAGTGTAGAATAGACATTGCTACAGTGTAGAATAGACGTTGCTACAGTGTAGAATAGACGTTGCTACAGTGTAGAATAGACATTGCTACAGTGTAGAATAGACGTTGCTACAGTGTAGAATAGACGTTGCTACAGTGTAGAATAGACGTTGCTACAGTGTAGAATAGACGTTGCTACAGTGTAGAATAGACGTTGCTACAGTGTAGAATAGACGTTGCTACAGTGTAGAATAGACATTGCTACAGTGTAGAATAGACATTGCTACAGTGTAGAATAGACGTTGCTACAGTGTAGAATAGACGTTGCTACAGTGTAGAATAGACGTTGCTACAGTGTAGAATAGACGTTGCTACAGTGTAGAATAGACATTGCTACAGTGTAGAATAGACATTGCTACAGTGTAGAATAGACATTGCTACAGTGTAGAATAGACGTTGCTACAGTGTAGAATAGACGTTGCTACAGTGTAGAATAGACATTGCTACAGTGTAGAATAGACATTGCTACAGTGTAGAATAGATAGCAAGACAACTGGAACAGTTCCATGCTGGCATACCCGTTGGATACTAGTCCGAGATGATTTTAAGCAAACGTCAGGTAAGGCCAGGTAGTAAGTAGAAGCGGTTGTGTACATAGGTCTGTCATGTGTATATCACCGTACTTCATGTTTATGACTTGTTCAGTGGTAGCTAGGTCAGTTGTACGCCACTAGGACACCACACAAGCGACAAACACCCGGTGACACAAAGTGCCACTATGCGGATGAGGATGACCTGTGGAGAGGTCCAGAAAATCCCGTTTCGCCGTTAGGCCATATTTAGGTCCCGGCTATGTTTAGGGCCCCTGGAAAAAGCCAGGGTGGGGCTTAACAATAATAAAAAATGGCATTCTACGTGGAAACGACGAATTACTTGTTCAATTACCGTCGAAGCAATTAGTTAGTGAGGAGTACAAAACATGACATTTTTTATAGAATCAAATAACTAATTTTTGCGGTTTTTTTTTTTTTTTTAGGAGGAGGTGGGCGGTGCAAAACATTTAGTGTTTTTATAATGTAAAACATATTACTTTATATATGTGTTAATATTTAGTCCTTCAGATGTTTCAGAAATTGTTGCAAGTTTTCATTATTTGAGATAATTCTAAAGAAAGGCTTCCTTAATAAGACCGCAGCGTAAGAAGGAGATATCTACACTCCTGGGAGATATTATGAGCCATTTCTAGAATATTTTTATTTTTAATTTCCTGAAAGTGTTGTTCTTTTTTCCTTCACATTTCTGAACATGAATGATTTAACAATTATTGTATAACTCTATGCCCTGACAAAAGGCTTTTAAGAATCTTCTGACTTTTCCACGGTCATTCTGTCCACAGATCTTTCCAGTGATCACATCATGTCCCAGTTCAAAACATTTAGGTTGCTCTTTATGAATGTCCAAGGAATTCTAAGAATTCTTCTGTGAAACGACATATTCGAGGCCTCAGAAATTGGTTCGGCTTGTTTGTTGATTGCTCAGGATTCACAGTCGTACATAAAGACTGGCTCTATATGGCAGGTTAGAATTCCTTTCCTAACCACCAATGACAGGAAATTATTACACAGAATGATCTTCATTTAAAGAATGCAGTTTCAGCCTGTCCTATTCCGTTCTTTACCTCTATGATATATCTTCCGTCGGATGTTATGAATGCGCTTAGATACCTATATGTATGTATTTCTCCTAGTATATCGCCTCTGACTGTTAGTATACATTTAGGCAGTGTTATTTTCTTTAATTATTCCAGCTTAGTCCATTTTAACACTTTGTACCACTACCATATCTATCAATACCAATAGAAGGCTCGCTTTCAAATCCAGCTGCGACTCGCTGCAGCCACGGTCG
>CAJHNH020000939.1:25423-40423 GCA_905116865.2 Candidula unifasciata | reverse complement strand
CCAATAGTTGCACATTTGAAAGTGACGTTAAGTCAAAGCAACTAGAAGATGTAGACATTATAATTTTTTCCGATAAAGGCATATATCGATATATGGGACTATATACCTTCCCGGACGAGTCCTAGTTTGAATGTTGTCTCGAATACAGGTAAGTCAAGTTACCAGTCTTTAGGACTGATGTGTAATGGCTTATCATTCCACGACAGTTGTGTGAAACGATACATTGTGATACCTGTCTTGACCAGTCCTTGTGCCTTTGTAGAGCTTCTCCAATGTCATGTTTCTATCTTGTTCTATGTCTGCTTTGTTCTTTATGCCCTGCTCCTCTGCTAGTATATATGGCTAATGTGGTAACGGCGTCACAAGGCATTCTTTCTAAGTGTGAAAACAATTTGATTTGCTTTCTTTATTTGTAATTTAGAACTGGTTTTGTGTCGAGTTTTTTCTCTTTTGGCCTCATTCCTGTAGGTCGTCCCGGACTTACCTTGTCCATGGTTAGTAATGGGTTTTTGTGTGTGTGTGGCTGATTTGATGTGCTTGACCATGGCTGACACTGGTAGCATAGGAAGTTAATGACTACGCTCTGTTTAGGCCAAACTGAGTTTCTGTCACCGGTGTTCCTAAAATGAGTACTACGTATTTATTGGAAAGTTAAAGACACTGGCGTGCTGTGTGCCACCAAGATGAAAGGTTTGGAAATCTCTGGATTTCAGAGGCGACAGTGTGATATTAAAATTACGATCCCATAGCTCACTGACATTACGACCTTGAGCCTAGACTTGATTCAGAACCGCGCATTTGGAAATTACTGTTTTCAGCTAACGGTCATTACATAAGTACATTCATTGAGTGCAGCTGGGGGTTAGATTGTTGTGTATACAGTTGCCTCTAAGTCTAATTGTGCACGACTCCTTGGGGAGAAGAGTCTGTTTGTACTGAGTGGGTTGTTTGTTCTACAAGAGTCTAGAGTAGGCTTGTACTGCGTCATTTATTTATCTACGGGATTGTTGATTAGAGTGTATTTTGTATCTTCAGGTTTGGTGGGTATTTTGTGTACTGTGTCTGTTGTTTGTGTTGTCTGTGTTGTTTCCTGCAATGTAGGTGTGAATGTGTGTGTGCGCACATATATATGTAAATACAATCAAGTGCGCGCGCACACACATACACATATTTATATTACTAGTACAACTTATCCCAAAGGCATAAGAAACAGTTCATCACTATGTATATATAATATGTACGCATAATACATTTCATTTCATTCCAAACACAAACTCACGCACACAAATATGTTTACAGTCGTCAAAGTCAACTTCATAGGGCCGGGCTTTACCCATCTCTCTCTCTCTCTCTCTCTCTCTCTCTCTCTCTCTCTCTCTCTCTCTCTCTCTCTCTCTCTCTCTGCTTTCCAGAACAGCTACCCGATTGTTGAGAGCGCCGCAAACAGCACGAAGATGTAGATTGGGCTTTGATTCCTTTGATCTCTATAAAGACTGTACTCGTGCACTGACCGACGCAGCCCGTGAAACGAACCTACTATCATGTGGGCTATCTTCTTCCTCAAGCAATAAATAGCTTTACCCCCCCCCCCCCCCACCACCCTAAAGTTAAGGTCATCTTTTCTTTAGAAAAAGACTTACTACTGCCTGCGTCATCTTCGATGATTATCTTCTACGGCAATAATTCAGTAAAGAATTATTCTTAACAAGAACTCTCTGTATTTCTTCCTTTCTATCCAACCTGTGAAAATATATCACTTTTAATGACGCCACATTTCCGCCACAATTATTTAATTGGCGCCGTGTAGCAGAAGTTACATGACGCTCTCTTGCTTACACCATATATTTACCCCCGGGCCCACCCACGTGGATGATCGGCAGCCATTACCGTGCCACAGCCTTTGCTGTTACAGAGAAATGAACAAAAGAATACATTTATCAACGACAGCAAACGGAACAAATAGAGTCCAGGAACGTGACCGGGTGATCCATTTGGTGTGTTCACACGACAGATGCATATTTGTGGTTGTCTGATTGAAGATCTTCCTATTGCACAGACTGGGCAGTCGGGAACACGTATTAGAAATGAAGTTAGTGGGTTAAATTGTGAGTTTGCAGGTCAGCTAGCTAATAATTCTTTTATGAAAATAGGAGAGACTGCAGTCAAGCTTAGAGCATGTAATTAATTCACTTAACTATGACTCAGAAGTTTAGCGAAAGACTGAGGGAGAAGCGACGCACACACACAAACACAACAAAAATCAAACATTTAAGCAGAAGCCTATATCGACAAAAACCATACCATCACTAGTCCTCCTAAAAAAGGGGCGAGGGGGTTACGAGAATAATAAGAAAATACAGAAAGAGGAAATAAAGAAACAAGAATTGTAATAATAGTGAAAATAACAGCAACGATAAAATTACAGGACTGATCATCGTGGTCATGGAAATAATGATAACAATAACGCCAATGGCGATAATAATAGTAATGACAATAAAATACCAACAATAAATAAATAATCACGCTAACACAGGGTATAAAATGTAACAAGAGTAAAACTAATAGTATTGATTATATGTATGAAGGTATGCTGACAATTAATACTTACTCGGCTTAGAACACATAAACTATGTATAAGGTTATTCCCCCCCCCCCCCCCCCCCCCAAAAAAAAAAAACAACAACATACGGTTCGATCACATAAGCAAGATTTTATTGCTATGACAAGAGATATAGTCTTCGTCACTGTTGTCAGAACTATATTTTAAATGAAGAGAGGCTCGTGTGAGTGCCTCCACGTGAAAAGTATTGTACTCGATAAACAGGTCCTGCTAAGCTAATGTAATAAGTACGCTGTACATAGCAACAGTCAGCGTCTGTGGCTTAGGCGTTGCGAACGCGCTTCGTAATGCCGGGTTCTATCTTATATGCGGACGATCTGTCTTGATTTGGTTTCGACAACGGTGCCGAGAGCTGACCGTTCAGTAGATAATACTAAACTACTGAACGTAAAATTTGCGTAGAAAAACCGCAACAGCTAAAAAATGCTGGGGTTGGTTCTGCAATGTCCATTAAGGGATACTCAACAAACTAACATGGCGACTAATTGCGGGTGCAAGAGTACACCTGCACGAGAGGCAAGGAACTAGCAGTCTGCATACAAATAAACCAGATCAACAAGGCATGCAACAGTCTAGCCGACACACCACAGCGACTCCCCAGTCTGAATTTACCAACAGTAGGATCCACCAGCCACCCTAACGACGAACGACAGAAGAAGAAGAATAAATGTCACATTCGTTGATCAAATACTAATAAATCTGCCCAACTGTATTCTGGTGTTCATTTTGAGACGTACCAGTTCTCCTGGTACATTCTTTCTTTGTTTAATTGCCCTTTATCTTGTGCTAGTAATTACCACTCATCCCCTCTAGTTGAGCAAAGCTGTTGCCCGCCCATTTATCATCTGGATCTTACACGCAAGTTTTATGCGATAAATATATGTCTTCACTTATCTCCATGTCATCGATCTTAACGATAATTTGACTGTTTCTCAATATTGTTGAAGGACGTCTTTCCCTCGTCCTAAAAGAAGAAAAAAAAAACCACAGGTGCTATAACTTTTGGGTTCAAGCCCCTTGAAACCCTCAGTAAAATGTTTAGGGGAAGGGGGCGAAAGGCTACACTGGTACATTGCCTAGTACCAAATTAGTCTGGTCCGACCTGAATGCCAAAATAATTTTTTTTTAAATAAAATTAGGCATCGAATCTAAAACTTTCAGGATGGCAGGCTGGCAGGCAAGCGTCTAACAATGTGGCTACTAAAGTTCCAATTGTGGACATCACAACTGTTTTCTTCTTCTTCTTCTTCTTCTTCTTCTTCTTCTTCTTCTTCTTCTTCTTCTTCTTCTTCTTTTTCTTCTTCTTCTTCTTCTTCTTCTTCTTCTTCTTCTTCTTCTTCTTCTTGTGACAGTACTGATTACAATCACGTTTATTACAAGAAGGAAATAGAAGGAAAGAAACACACGGAGGAATAAGGAGTTATAGAGTCGCTTGAGATAAAGAAGGTCGCTACATAGTATAACAACCCTGAGGGCATTGACTTAAGAGTCGACAAAGACGTGGGTGCATGCCAAGCTTGTTCATGAACTGTTGTAGGCCAATATACTCGTAGATTAACAGAGGCAGGGCAACGAACAAAGGCAACGACACAAGATTTCCTTGGGTTTTTCCATTCAATTATGCAAAGTGGCTTGGAAAACCATCTGTGGCGGGAAAGAGAAAGGTTAATGATCCTAAGAAGACACGGGTTCATGAACTCAGGTACAAAGGAGAGAGGTAGCTTCAGGGGTAAATACACTACTGGGAGCCCTGACGGAGACACTTGCGCTGAGATCTCCGCCAACGAAGGATGCTGTGGGCATTCGGATGATGTCGCTACGATGGAGCTTAGTCCATACTTCTGTTGTGTGACTTGCCAGATAATGTACGAAATATTGCTTCATGTTATGTAAGTAGTACTGTGTTCATGTTAAGTAATTAGATAAGATAAGGTCATTTTGGGGTTATGGTAGGACACATGATGATGATTGTTCTGATATGCGTTAACTGGATCTTGCGAGTCGTCTAACTGGACACATGAGACATAGCAGATGCCATGTTGACAGATCCAAGTGTATTAATGCAACATTTGAGTATCCATATATATGTTATAATGATTTCTGGGAGCAGTCATCTTCTTGGAACAATAGAGAAAAGGAAAGTCAAACAACAACGCGAAACGTTCTGAGCATGCAGCATACAGAGGCTGCCCTCTTATTCAGGTCAGAGGCCCAATATCGGATTTCACAGGTAGAGAGAGAGAGTGGTTTGGTGAATGAACAGGCTGGCCCTAGAATGACCCTTTCTAACGGCCAGACTGTGTCTGCGATGTTTTGATTGTGATACAGGAGGAAAGCAGCGGGCACTGATGTCATAAGATGTATAATTATGTATGTATAGTTATGTGTGTCATGGTTGTCATGAGGAATATAGGCTTCTGTTAGAAGATATAATGACCACTTGATGACCGGCACAGCACATGATGGTGATGGCCATGATAACAGATAAGCATGACGTGTGAAGTATCATATTGAACAGCAAAGTTAGCCCTGCTAGGGAATGATAACGCCATATGTATTAACATGATGCAGTTATAATGCTGTTAACATTTAGATGTGATTTGAAGAGAGGAGGAAATAGGAAGATATGGGAAAGTGAAAGTCATTTAGCTTGAACTGTCCTCGGCAAGCTGCCGAGAAGGGAGCACACGGATATAATAGAATTTACCTGTAAAGGGGCGGGACAGGAGTATCAGATGTTGAAGTGAGTGGGGGATGCAAGGCCATGACTGTAGCCAGATTGTTGTCGTTGAAGAGGAAATGCATGGGTATTCATGTGGTAAAAGTAAATAGTGCATGTATGGTTATACATAGTAATATATTTTGAATAAGAAGTACATATGAGTTAGTGGATGAAGGTTTATTCAAGGGTATAAGAATGCCTGTTTAAAGGGAGAACTATTCGTATGAAGAAAGGCAGTTGTTTGCAGGGTAGAATAAGATGTATGTTGTTGCGTTCACGTTTATATGCTTGGCAATGTGAACTTATAGATTGTTTGAATATATTTAACAGGTGACATGGCAGTTTCTGTCATGGTGTGTCGGGTTGGCTATAGTTAGATGGTATCTAGACTGCAATCAGCAGTATGGCTAGATGGTAGTCGGTTTTTGGCTATAGGTTTGCTGGTCTTTGGACTGCAATCAGCAGTATGGCTAGATGGTAGTCGGTATTTGGCATTAGAGTAGATGGCTAGATTGTAGTTGTTATTTGGCTTATTATTTGCAGAGCAATGAAGGATATTCTAGGCGTCATTTGCTAGTTTATCGTTGAGTGGATTCTGCTGTCAGTTGCTGAGTTTTATAGTGTGAGGACGTTCTGTTTTAACATAATATAACATCTGTCGGTTGTGTAACATGAGATAAGACGAACTTTGTAATGCTGTTTCTTTATAAACATGATTGTTAGTGTGTTATTCTTTTATTCCATCGTTAGTTTGTTGAGTATAGGAGTGTACTATTATTGTTAGTCTCTGTAAGTCTTTATACCACCACCACTTTTTACTATATATCTACTCTCTCATTCATAAGACTTCATCTGACTATTACCTGATCGTTTGGGGTGTAGACTCATTACTACACTCTCCACACAGGAGAACCTATTGTCCTCTTATACATAATTTAACTATTAATCTCGTATGGCCTCTCTCTACTTTTATATCTTCTCTTCTTCTTCTATCCCCTCTTTAAAAATGTACCAAACTCGTGACATTTTTTCTTCTTCTTGTCTTATTCTTCTTCTTCTTCTTCTTCTTCTTCTTCTTCTTCTTCTTCTTCTTCTTCTTCTTCTTCATTATTCGATTCTTCTTCTTCTTTATTACTTTTCTTCTTCTTTTTCTGCTTCTTCTTCTTCTTGTTCTTTTTCTTCTTCTTTATCTTCTCCTCCTTCTTCTCCTTCTTCTTTTCCTTCTTCTTTGTATGCAGACTGCTGGTTGCTTGCTTCTCTGTCGCACTCCGACTTTGAACTAAACTTCTCTAATTAGTTGACTCGTAATACATGATTGTTATGGGACAGTGGCTGCATTCTTTCTTCCCCACATGCACAGCGCAACCCATACGGGAATAACTGATCTGGTCTTCAAGAATTACTATCAAGCAGACAAAACCATTCACCAGATTCAATGAAAAGCATTAAGATCAAATGGATTGTCATCTCGTCAGGTTGCAGTTATTACAATTAATAACACTGGGCATTATAGGAAAAGATCTGAGGTAAAAGTAATAATCCCTCTAATAGAAGAGGCATTTAGGAGGTTAAAGATCTTCTACATAGGAATTCCAGACTAAAAAGTTGTCAATTCACAACCATGGGTTCCTTGACTATAGTGACAGGTTTGACCTAAAGGCCAAGGTCAGTTTTGCAACAATCCGACAAGATGCTGATTTGAACCTACAATCTCATGGCAATCAGGCAAAGGATCTAGTCCAGGGATGGCAAATTATGGCCCGCGTGCCAAAACTGACCCACCGAGCACATTTTATTGACCCGCTAGACTGGTGTAAAATGACTACATAATCTGGCATTTGAGTTCAAAATAAAGCAGAAAACACACCCAAAAAAAAAAAAACATAGATTCGTATGCAGAAAAAAAGAAAAGAAATGAAAATATCGGCATGCTAAATAGTATTTTTTTTTAACGACAAATGACACCCTACGCAACAATAATCAGTGAAACTTTCGCAAAATGTTTAAAAGTTCAGATTTCCCCAAAACACTGTAGTCTTAGGAGAAAATGTGGGTGTTATGTTTATGTTTTTGTCTATGTGTTTCTATACTAGAAAACAATGCATATCCTCATTAGATGTTTTGAAGCTTGTGTTTCACGAAGCAGTGCAGAGTAAATAGCTTTCAGAACAAACTCTTGATCCCATGAAACGATCATCCGATCGGCTTTGTCGTGTAATATGGTTGTCAGCCCAGAATAAGCTGATTTATGGGCATTCCTGTGGATTGACCTCTCTTATGAATAAGATTTAGTTGTTTATAGCGAGGAGATTTTGCAGTGCCTTGGGGTTCAGAGCAACAGAACAGAGTACCTACACTCATTCAGCGGACGTTTAGAAAAGCAACATCACAGAAAGTATACCATAAAATTATAGACAAGACTCCAAGTTTCAACATAAGAGCACATTCACTTTGTAAAAATTCGGGACTCACTTGGGGGCCCCTAAACTGTAGTTTATTTAGCTTATTGCTTATTCCAGCAGTGAACAACTAAGAACATTGCTAGACCAACAAGCAGCGGTAAGAATAGATGGCGAGACATCAGACTGGCTTGACATCAAGCATTGAGTCCACCAGGGCTGTGTGCTGTCACCCTATTTGTTCAACCCGTAGGCCTACACGGAAAATATAATAAGAAATGTCAGAGATGATTTAATCATGAGAGCAACATGATGCTCTAAATATCGGTGGTCATGAAATACCAGAGATCCAATATGCAGATGATACAGTATTGCTATCCACATCACAGACTGCTACAGAAAATTTAAGAAATAGTGAAAATCAGAACTTACATCTTAACATAGCAAAACCAAAGATAATACACACAGATAAAACTACCATGGATGGAGAGAAAGACCGAAGAGACGATGGGTGCAGAATGTGGTGGATGATCTCCAAATGGGTGTATCAGACGCAGGACATCTTGCTTGTGATCGATAAGTTTCCCGGAGGGCTGTTATGGGAGCAAGGTTTTGCAAAGGACATGCTACTACTACTGACTGATCACTGACCTAAACCATCTTATGTGAAAGCAAAAGGACACTCAAGAAAAAGACATACTGATCACATCTGAAGAACTATCAAAAATGAAAATAGCCAGTGCTACTCACCAGACATTTTAACCCCCTCACCCCCCCCCCCTCCCCCACCACCCCACCCGTCTCGAAACTAGGCTAAACGATAAACGTGGAACTTGTAATAATGATAATGACAATGAATATCTGATTGCACAAAGGGAAGAAAGGGGCAGATTGCCAACTATACTGTCACTGACAGTATCAACAATTATCACGTTACTCTGGCTGTTTCAGAGACTGAACACACGTGGAATATCACTCAGTGCTTATAATGCTTCACCAACCATTTCATTTATTATCCAAAGCTGGAAAAATCCTTTCGTTCAGAACAGTGGGTTTGAAAACAAACAATCGTGTGGAAAACAATACGGAAAACTGGTCTATTTGTCACCATTTTTGAATTTCAGGAAATATATCTCTGGAAGTTTCCTTCACCTATCCCCGTGGGGTCAAGGTCTTTCTAGCACTCCCGGTGCTCAGTCCCGAACCTAACGATATCTTTTCCAGAGCGAAACATATCCTGTTAGCTGTACTATAAATACATGAAAGAATACAGATACTAAGTTCAATCTGACGGCGAGGCCTGTAAACTAAAATAGAAAACATCGAGCTGAATGGCGTGGATGAAAGCTTGGCTGGGTGAGAATCGAGGTCGTTGTGGGTGTTTGTGCGTGGTACAAATATTTTGTTGACGTGGGTCTGGGGCAGTGTGATTCTATTTTTTAATGACATGAGAGGTTGGATGGTTGGCCATGATTGTTGTTTGTGTAATGAGGGAAATCTTGGGGATTGTCAGGAAAGACTGCTGTCATCGGAGGTACTTGAGGTTCTCCACCATTGAGGTGGGTGTGGGAACAGGGTGTAGAAGGTTTACTCGTTACCGGATATTTTCAAGGAAGCGTGAAACACTTTAATCACTTATAGACCTTCTTTCGTGTTTGTGTTTCTTTCTAAATATAGGAATATTTCAAAAATGTTATTATATTTATGTGCCCCTTACCACATTATTATTGTTGTTATTATTATTGCACACTCAAAACAAAGTTTAAAATCACTTAACGGAGCATGAAAGTTATAGAGGCAGGAACACTCCCCACCCTCCCCTTTGATGACGTCGTTTCAGTGTTGTCCCTAGCGGTCAGTGACGTTGAAATTTTGCTTACGATTAACAGCAGAATATGAGATGTTATCAACAGAAATGTGGTTGTTGAGAAAATAGCATAGCATATCATGGTGTTGGGTTCGCTCCCTGGCGGAGACGGACTTTTCTTCAAAAATGACCTTGGCTCCCAGGTCGACCCAGCCTTGAGTGGGTACCGGGTGCAATCCCGGGAAGTAGAGGCGGCCGGCGTGATGCTGACCACATCACCGATCTTGTGCCGTTGGTCTATAAAATTATAGGTCTAGCCCTATATGCCCTATACGCCTAAAGGCGTGGAAAGGGTCATTTACTTACTTTATATGATGGTGTGGTAGAAAACAAACGAATCAGTTCTCGTCAAGACCGGTGAATGTCGTAAACTGATTAGAACAGTTAGACGTAGCGGTGTGGATATGGTATGAGTAGGAATGGACTCGAAAACCTCGTTACAACCGGAAAGACTGATGGGCAGAGTACGAGAGGTAGGCAACAAGTATATGATGACAACATACCTGACATTTTGAAAAGTGAAATGTCTGACGAGTTGGAATTCTTAAATAAATGAGATTGGTTGATTGTTGAATGTTGAAATAAATGGCTTGGCCTAATTTTCAGTAAGTCAGGTGACTTTTTACAATGATGGTTGGCAGTAATAGATCGCTAACATTTTTTTTCTGTTTAGCTTTTCTTACACTTGTAGTGTCGGCTCTGTGGCTAAGTCGATGCGAACGCTTCGTAATGCCGGGGTACCGGGTTCGATCCCAGCTGCGGGCCATGCGCCTTGTGTTGGTTTCGACAGTGGTATCAAGGAAGCCGACTGTCCAGAAGCAATGGCAAACTACTGGACGTAAATTTGCCTAGAGAAACCACACAACAGCCAGAGGCTGTTAGGGTTTGTTCTGTAACGTCCTGTAAAGGATACGCAACTAACTTACACTTGTAGTATAGTTTTCTAGACCAGTCGACAATTGACGTCTAATATAATCATCATCACATGAACCACTTTGTCCCAGGACATGTCCTAGTACGGATTTCCGACTGAGCCAACCTGTTAGGAAAGGTGACCGTTGAAAACATGCGCCCGGATGAGCATTCGAACCCGTGAGCTTCAGTCCGGCTGGCTAGCGTCTAGCCATTATGCTCACGTTGGCTCCATTTCAGTATTTAATGTATTTAAATGTTTCCTTCAACGTTCTATGTCTTATTATGTGGCTTTCTCTGTGCCAGTTATTTGACTGCTTTATATCTTTTGAAGCGTTTAAGCTAGGGAATTCAATTTGAATGCTTTCCGACTTTGCCCAGCATAGTTTGTGTTGTGAATTGCATATTCAAAAACTGGCAAGTTGGCTGTTGCCAGAGAACTGCTGATGCTCTGTGTAATTAATGCCGTGTTCAACTATTGATCTTTTGTAACTGCTGCTTCAATCGACTCAGAAACTGCATTTTTAGTGCCTTACTGTGTGAGTGAACACTTCTAACGGTAGCCTTTAGCTTTTTATTTCTGATCGTGACTTCTGCCTGTGATATCCAAGAGCCACGTCTGCGCTGCCTTTGCCACTTGCCATCCCATAAGGCCTAATGTAGGAGGTTGAATCCATGAACCTCTTTTCCGTCGCAATCCCTCGGCAATGTCCCAGCTTCCAGGCGAGAGTGTCACACACTGCTACTCTGGAAAACCAGTGTTTTGTAGTACTGGTTTGGGGTGCTTCCTTGACAGTCGAAAGCATCTGCCTGAGAGGCAAGGGAAAAACAGTCTGCACACAAATAAACCAGATCTGTGAAACCGATGTGCACGTAAAACTCAAGTTCTGGATCAAGACAAAAGTACAGGAGTGGATGAACCAAGGAACTTTCCGCCAGAGTTAACAGTCTGTGAACGCTAAGAAGAACAAGAGTTGTTTCGACTGTTGACATGTGTCTCCTCAGACCCCTTGTCCTGTCTGCAGTCAGTTTATCGTTTGTAGTTGTCCTTGTCCTATTTTCTTCCCCCTCCCCCACCCCCCAATCAAATCAATACATGACATCAATTCCTCGTGTAATTTCAAAGCAAAACCATTTTGACGCATGGGATTTATGATGATGGACTCCTGTTTATAGATCAGTCAGCGCTCAGTTTTTGACCATCCTTACACACACAGAACTGCAGCTTACATCGGGCTATTGTGGCCGTTACGTGTGCCATAATTATAACTTCTTTGGAGGCCGTGCATGATATCTAGTCTTGCCCTGTGGGTTAGCCGCCAGCACTGACACCTTTCTATGCCAACGGTAAAACTATAGATCCTTGTTGGTCTGCCATCCAGATGGAGATCTTCTGAGCCAGGAGAGCAAGCCTTTTTAAGTAGCAGCCAAAAGGGGATAAACGACAGCCACTCTGTGTCTGAGTAGGACAACAAAACGCTCCTGGCCCTGTATGAGTCTAGCAGATGAGATCACAATTCAATTCCCAAGGATGTGATTTACAATTTGCTATAGGCGTTAACAATTAAATTTAATTGTCCTAATACCAGATAACTAATGTATAGAGCAGTGACCCGGACAATGAAGCGGCTAGAAAATCAAATTCAGCTCTGAAAAACCGACACACAGCAGACGCAAAAGCATTTGGATATAGAGGTACGAAAGAGAAAAGTACTGTAAATAACCGATCAATCAAATATTTATTTTAATTTTTTTTTTTTGTTTTGTTATCTAGACACAGCGTACTGTCCAGTATGTTTAAATTTGTTGTTGTATATTATTATTAATATTCTACCTTTTTTAGTTAATTTATGCAACCTGTGGTTCCATTTCAATGGTTTGAGATGAATTCTGTCCATATTCCATAGTTGTGGATTTCAAGCCGAACGATAGACATGGCCAATGAAGGCGCCTTTTTGTTAGGGTGTGTAGCTGTTATGTAATTAAGACAATTGCAAATCTTTTAAAAAAAACACACACTTATAAAAATAATATAATGTGGATACCTTGAGGGAATTTATAGCTTTCGATTTTTATGTTGTCTGTTGTCCTTCTTTGTTCCTATTGTCACAAAAGATACAATAATTAGAAAATCAAACTAAGATCCTGGAGAAGTGGTTATACAAGAGAAAAGGTCTATTTAATGGTAATAAAAATAATCAAGTACAGAGGTTCTGAACTTACTAGGATTATAAAGGAGTTATTAACAGAAAAATAACAGACTCGTTAAAATACGTTAGCCCCATTAGAAGACATAAAACTTTTAAAAAAAACCATACGGAAAGAAAAATGTTGATCAGGTGCAAAAGCAGTAAAGAGTGATACAAGTGGAAGGATAACAAAAAAAACAAAAAAAACAGTTTTGGATCAGCAGTCTCAAGAGTGTTAAACTAAGATAATAGAGAGTTGGGGGACTCATTGAAGCCAATCTTCACTGTGGAGACGACACCTGACTGACTGATTAACTCTTTGAGTCTCAAGGAATACATCATACATTCGTAGTTTCCTACCTAGAAGCCCAATGAACCAATTGAGTCAACCATGAGCCCAATTTTATGTCTCTCTTGACTAACCCTTGGGCCTGCAATGCTAAACCTTCTGGGACTCAAAGAGTTAATACTGAAGCAACATGTAACAAACTTTGCATGACTGTAAAGAAAGTTTTTTTTTACTATAAATAAAAAAAATAAAAAAATATTAAAAAGGGTAGTAAATGGCTACTTACTCTCCAGTATGGAGGCTCATCGATGGGGGATTCACTCTTATACACAGACAACACCCATCCTCCCTGCCTCATGTTGGCACAGTGCTGGAAGGAGAGGATGACTGGCTTCTGAAGCTGGACACTGGGTGGACCCACTAAAATCACAGGACTGAGAATGGTCTGGTGCTCTGCGTGGACATAGTATGCAGTTAAAAGCTGAAGAAATGTTGATAGGATCGACTTCATCACCCCAAGTTTTATTATATAATTTTCTGAATAGACGGCCGTCTGCTTAAATTGCTGCCCAGAGCACTGACTCCATAGCTGTAGCCAGGATTCCTATAGGCCTCATTTAAATTTCTGTCATGACCAATTTGCCACACAGACCCTCAAAAAACAGATATAGGATATTTGGATGTTGGATTTTAGAACAGAATTCTGATAGTAGTCCTGGGTGCATCTTTTATTTTTCTCTTATCTGTAAACTGTTATTATAACATCACTGTGATTATCTGCACCATGATGTCATGAGTTCAACAGTCTTGACCACCTTAACAACACTAAAGACAGGTTACAAAACAATGGCATGGTTACTATATCACACCCTTATGGTTTTAATTTGAAGGCCCCCCCCCCCTTTCCTCTATGGCTTGTCATATTTTCTGTTCATTTAGGTGTCTGTCTGTGCACTTATCTGCCTCTATTTCTATCTACCAATACTTATGTCTGCCATTATATTTTCTTTTCCTCCTGCTGTCAAACCACTGAGTGGTTCATTCTTCCTGGTGCCAAACAAGGGAGTGGTTAATTCTTCCAGTTGCCACACTATTGAGTGGACAATTTTTCCTGCTGTCAAACAATTGAGTGGTTAATTCCTTCTGTTGCCAAACTACTGAGTGGCTAAAAACATTCCAGGGGGAAAATTACCTGTATAGAAGAAACAAGACTGCAAACTTACCAGTAAGTTTAGGTCTGTCCTTGTCATCTCTACAGACAGCCATATACAGCTCTTCCACGTGCCCTTTCTTGATAGCACCCTCAGGGACAGTCAACAACACACCTGGCAAAGTTCAGATAATTTGTCACTAAACAATTACCAAAAATTTTCAGTGTTTATTTTTTTTTCTCTCCAGGATCACAGTCAGATAAACTCTTTTAGTCTCAGATAATAGCTAATGCCCAGATGAGGCAATAATGACAGTAACCAAAGCATGGGTACTGTCGTGGAATGATAGCCATTACGCATCGGTCTGTAAGGCTGATAACCTGTCTTACCTGTAATCTGAACAAAATTCAAACTTGGACTCGCCCGGAAATATATAGTCCCTTATATCTATATATATAGGCCTTTATTGGACAACATTATTATGTCTACCTTTTCTGGTTACTTTAACTAAACTCCACTTTTAAATGTATATCTCTTCGATATATATTCAGGGAGTTATTTGAGGTTTCTTGGAAACCGATTTACTCCTTGCCCAAGTATACAAGGGACTTCTTTTGTTACCAACGCCTGAAGTGTCTAAGTGACGCTATTCTCCTTGCCAGCTTCTCAAGCGTCCAGACGTGTTTAATCTATGCCTGTATCATTTCACTTTTCAAGGCAATCTGGAATGTCTCAGTTTTACATATGCTTGGGTAAGTTAATTATAGTTTACGAGTACCTAGAATGAAGTCTGTAAAGTAGTCACTGCTGTAGAGAGATCAGTATCGGCTGTGTGATCCCACTTAGTTCGA
>CAJHNH020000939.1:0-13624 GCA_905116865.2 Candidula unifasciata | reverse complement strand
ATCCTTCGGAGAGGTAGATATAACTTCGCCAGGTGATGATTTTTCAATCCTTCGGTGTGACAAACACTGTTAGCTGAGAGCTATTTTCTTTCCTCTCCATTTTACCATTCTGGGCCACAGCAACGCGTGGCAGAGTACAGCTAGTTATAAAATAATGCATACACACATAATGTGTACATAGTCTTACACACTCAAACACACACACACACACACACACACACACATACACACACACACGTATCAGACTCTTACATTCTCATACATGCACACTCATACATAGACATACGTAATACATACATTCACGCATCTGCATACATACACAAACCACACACACATACATAGACATACATGCACAACATACAACACACACACATACATAGACATACATGCACGCACACATTCCATACATACACACCTATACATGCATGCATACACACACATACAATTACATATATCGACATCCACATACGCCCACAACCACACACATACACTCACATGCATACATACATACACACACATAAATGCATACAGACACACATCTATACATACACTCACCTCTTTACACACATACATTCATACATACTTGCATACAAACCTAAATACACACACATACACCCACATACTTACACAGCAATATATGCATACATGCATCCACCAACATGCATACATACACACATAGATACATACATGCATGCATATATACACCCACATACATGCAAACACATATTACATAATACACACACATGCATGCATACACACATATATAACCACACATACAGATACCCGCATACATACACATACACATGCATACCTTCATACATATTTACTTGCATACATTATATACACACACACCCACAATCACACATAAACTCCTATACAATCACACATACTTACAACATGCATACATAAATACACACGCCTACTCAAAAACCTAAATATACATACAGATATATATAAATGGATAGATAGACCGCAGCAAAGAAATGTCAACACCTTAATGTCCCATCCTAATTTGTCAATGGTATTCTTTAACGTGAATAATTATAATGATCATTAAAGCTTTCATCAAAATCACGTCACCTGTTATAGCCATGTCGCTATCAATATCATCAGCAATATCATCGAACGCAATCGTAATATCTAGCACAATGTGTTTAGCCATCCGCATCTATTATCAAGACTGCCACCATATCATTGATCGCCATCATTTTTTATCAGGTCGAAGGATTTTGATGTCAGCTACATGACGAGGATAATTATAATTGTCTTCTGTCTGTCTGCCAGTCATATTCAGATGGGAAATCCACAATCCTCTGTGAAGTCTGGTGCGAAGCATGTCTTCTATTTTTCTATTCAGCTTGGTTTCAAGGGGAATGCGATCTAGTCAGATCTCTCTACGTAGAGAACATGGCTGTTACACATGTGCAGTATTTAATATACCAATGAAGACTCAATTTATACATCAAAGAGGAACTAATGCACACAATGGCTAGATACCTGCCTGCTGGGCCAGACGTTTTCTGTTCCAGTTTGCATCAATGAGGATTTATATTATAATTAACCCTTTCTCTCATGCAAAGTTTTATAGGCACAATGAAATGTTCTGAGAAGTAAAAACGGCACGTTACTGGTCTATGTATACATGTATCTAAACAGGGGAATATATAAAACAAATTTACAGAAGACAAGTTTCAGTGAAAGTTAACTCTCTGTGTCACAAATATCTGACGATGTGTACTGACTTTTCCACACATATCTCCAGCTGCTGGTCAAGTATGATTTATGAGCTGGGTTTTCTTCACAGCATCCTGTATTCATCCAGTGGTGCTCAGATTCCACATTCAACTTATACATCAGCACCACGCTGTATATAGTATCAGTCTCATGCTGGTTAAAAAGACTTCGTGTATGTCTGGTGTGCCTCTCATGCATGGCTGTCCTGATCTTTCTCCCAATTTTTGTATTACCAGCAGTTATGTGGGCACAGTGCTCCTAAACTCCTCAGATTGTCCCATCTCTCTAAAGGCAGTATAACGTCGCCTCCATCCATAAGCCGGTCATCTGCAACTAAAGCAGAACGTGCAAATCTATCAGCTCTCTCATTGCTAACAAGACCCGCAAGGAATGAGACAAAGATGAAGCTAACTAACTGCACGCACAGGGGAGTTTCACAATAACTCGACACAATGTTTGTTTACAAAGCCTGCCACGACACTCCCGATCAAACTGACAGGATCATTCAGATCCGGCACACATGAAGCAGAAGCAGAAGTAGTTTTAAGGAGGGTTTACTGTCCAAAAACTGTATCAATAACAAAGCATTATGATTTAAAGCAAAACAAAATAATAACAGCATACGACAGGAGAAACCAATTTATATAGAATACGCTGTCATATCAACTGTCGGTGAGAGGAAAAGGGTTAAAACTCTCATATTATCAATGACAAATATGAAATCAAAGAGCTGCATAGTACGGAGCGAGTTAATGTTTTTGAGAAATGTAAAGGTATGGGCACATTTTAATATGAGAGGATAGCCTTTATTGCACCGGGTTTTATCCCACATAGCTCAGTATCTCTCCGCTGAACAGGTAGCTGCCTGCTGAGAGCGGCGCATAGAGCACTACCTAGGTAGCTACATCGTTGATCGCAGGGATGTCCATAAAAATTGCACTGGTGAACTTAACGGCGCCGAAGTTAAACGAACCCACGACCTTCAGAGCGCGAGGAAAACGGTTTGACAACTTCGCCACCGAGATCCTCTCTCTCTCTCTCTCTCTCTCTCTCTCTCTCTCTCTCTCTCTCTCTCTCTCTGCATACCATTTTCTCTCATATATACCTTTTGACAGGAGATTAGGGTTACATCGTGCGCTTCCCCAACCGTTGCAATGATTCGTTTGCATTTAAAAATAAAATATTTTAGCCATCGCTGGTGAAGTGTGTTTGCAAATATGTAAAACGATGTCTAAATAATGCTTTTATTCCTAGTATATTCCATGTACGGCGTGAAGTTGACTACGTCACTCATCAAGGCCTTGTCGACTTCTAGTAATTCCCCCTGGTCTCTAAGTAGTGAGATCGGACGCCCGTGTGCATTATTGCGCATGTAAAAAATCCCTTGGCAGTTGGAATTCAAAACGAGTAGCGTAACGGCGCTGCCGCGCAACATTTTGATATAAAAATACACATAAAGTATTTCAGGATCCTCACCGGTGCTATAGAGCCTGTGCACTGTGCAGAGCTTCTTCGGACTCAAACTTTAGTTAGAAGAAGAACGGATCACTTATGGGCTACTACCATGCTGGTGATCAGTGGTTCGAACTTCGAACCTCACACCTCAAGGCCTGATCTCCAACAAGAAAAAGTTAATATCTTAACAAAGTAAATATTTTAGTAAATTCATCGTTTCATTCTTCGTTTTGTCGACATCCTTGTCTGTCCCGTCGATGTAGGTAACAAAGAGTTTTTTTTTTTTTTTAAACTGGGTGATGAGTTGATCAGGTGTGGAAATACACTTGTTTCTTATAGGGGCTGCGTTAGCGCAGTCGATAGGAGACTTCGCTTTCAAATCTAGCTGCGACTCGCTGTAGCCCACGGCCGGTGTTTGAAACCGGGCGGTTCCCAGGGTTCACCCAGCCTCTAGGAAAACGGAACCAGATTTCGTTAAATGGAGGAAAGACGCTGTAGCTACGAAGTTACGTGTGGACGGTGGCACAGGCGGACAATATCCTATCAGCTGTCCGTAATCATGGCAAAACAATCATAGTTTATAACCGTGTGTAATGACGCTGGTTCACATCTCCCGACTTTCACCTTTTTGTGTATGCACTTGTTCCCCAGAGCTGTCGTCATGTAGGGGAGACAGGTAGGCGTTCTGGTTAAGTAAATATAGCTTTTGATTTTGTATGAAGACTAATGTGTTCTCTTATCTCTACGTCTCTCTATGAGAGCCAATTAATACATGTATTTTTCTTTAACACATAAAACAACCAGCTAGCATTAAGAGCTTACTGTATGAGAACAACATACTACTATCAAGAGGCCTACCAAGAAAGTGATGGGCGGAGGGAGTAGAAGAGACACTACAGAAGGACACTATGACATTAACACAAGCTAAGCAACAAGTAAAAACCTTGAAATTACCTCCAGTCTTCTTTGCGACAGTTTATGGCACACACACTGTGATAACAGAAAAAGACCCCCCCCCCCCCCCCCACACACACACAAAAAAAGATTATATATATATATATATATATATATATATATATATATATATATTAATTCATATGCTATTATGAATGGTTTTAGTTTTCCTTGATGTGTTCTAACTAGGGCTGTACCGAATATTCGCTTCGTATTCGCTTCGGGGCCGAATAGTGGACTTAATACCTATTCGGTATTCGGCCGAATACTTGCGGTCGGGCCGAAAACGAATAGTGGTTACCTCACACCCGTTTCTGCATACACTGCGATAGACTGAAATAACTCTCTCATTAACACAATAGTTGCAGTTGCCTAAGTCTGTCGTAGCGGGGGCAGCTGCGACCCGGTTGCGTGGTACAGCATCCATTTTTAACAGATGGCTGTAAGTCCTGGACAATCGGTAGGCAGGCTAAACAATTTCTTGAGGCCTCAGAGATGGGGTTTTACACAACAATGCTTAAAATACCTTGGACAGCCAAAACAAAAACAAAAAAAGCAAGCAAGAGGTTTTGAAAGAGGTGGGAGCCCGAAGACAACTAATCACAGACATCAGAAGGAGACAGTCGTTATTTTCAGCCATGTTATGAGAAGAGGGAAAATTGAACATGTTGTGACCACTGGAAAGATCTGTGGAAGGAAGGATAGAGGAAGACAACGAGAGAAGATTCTTGTTTCATGGCACGGAGGTGTGTCAGCACACGAACATGCTGCAGGAGATCGCAGATTGTGGCAAGGCCTACGCCAGTCGGCAAGGCACCTGATGATGATGATACACTATTCTTATTCGTATTCGGCCGAATAGTTGGTCCCGCTATTCGTATTCGGCCGAATAGCGAAAATCCCCATTCGGTACAGCCCTAGTTCTAACTACACTTTTACAAGGCATGCATTTTAATAATTTCACATCAACACCACATACTTACTGGTGGTCTCCCGGCTAAACACACACCTGTGGATGGGAAGGATATAGGTTCGGGTCCTGACGAGGCCGAATTGTTTTTAAATGTCCACCCAGCCTTGAGTGGGTACCAGGTAAAGTCATAGGAAGTAAAGGTGGCCGGTATGTTTCTGACCACATCACCCACTTATAAAATATAGGTCCAGCCCTATTTACCTGATACGCTTAAAGGGTCCTTTGCCTTACCGTAAACTTATTACGCCTCAAGTGGTAATAAGTAATAGTTTACTTACTTTTACTCGAGCTGGAACAATGAAAAGTTTGATTCCAATATATATGAAAAGCTTTGTTACATTCCCTGAAGATTTCCTAGTCAAATAGATGTTTACCCTACAGAGCGCTTTGTATTGGTTTAACTTCTATTGATGAAATATGGGCGTTTGCGCACATATGTTTAGCGCGCAATTGTGCGTGTAAGTGTTTAAAGATCTGAAGGAAGATCTTTGACGCACCAGGAAATCGAGGAATTTGACAAGTTTAAATGTTTTAGGGTGTCGCTATGGATTGTTCTATCAACATTGTATATTTTTTTTTTGTTCTGTATATACTTGTTCGTGTAAAACTATTTATTTAGTAAGGTGGGAATACTGTCTAAAAGTAGCACTTAGACATCTATATATAGTCTTTATGTAGGTGTCAATGTTTTTGTTCTTGTTGCCAAACGTGTCCCATGGTGTAATTATGTATTTGCTCCTTTGACAGTGCTTACATTTTTCTAAACCTAATTGTTTTGTGTACTTACTATTCTCCTTCCCACTTCCTCCTCTTCCTCCTCCTCCTCCTCTTCACCAGGCATTGCCACTGTTATAATCATCCCTCCCCACCTCTCAACTTGATCATCAGCATCATCGTTTTAATTGACGAAATTATTCCATCTTCTTATATTTGTTACACGACTACTACTGCTTCTTCTTTTCCTTCTTTTTCTACTACTACTACTACTACTACTACTACTACTACTACTACTACTACTACTACTACTACTACTACTACTACTACTACTACTACTACTACTACTACTACTACTACTACTACTACTACTACTACTACTACTACTACTACTACTACTACTACTACTACTACTACTACTACTACTACTACTAACTACTACTACTACAACTACTACTACTACTACTACGACTACTACTGCTGCTGCTGCTGCTGCTGCTACTACTATACTGATTTATTATTTACATAAATACATTCATGATTTTTTTTTCTCTGCTGGTACGCGGTACTGACACCTTGTTTCCGCTGCTGTGATAGAGACTTTTAGGCATTTTCTTGTAGACACTGTTTTATCAGCACTTTATTATTATTATTATTATTATTATTATTATTATTATTATTATTATTATTATTATTATTATTATTATTATGAATACTCCTTATATGTCAAGTTTGGAACTGAATCAGTCAACGACTTTCTACTTATTTCTGAAATTTAACATTTTAAGGAAGCTGCTCTTGCTAAAGTTACTTGTCTGTCACGTCATTAAAAAAAAAAAAAAAAACTTCCGTTGCCTGCTTTTTCTTTATTATTTCAATGGTCAGTTTCAGTCATCGCTTCGATGCTTTAGAGTAAATCACTCCACGGTGATGAGCAATCCTTTCTAATGTGTATCATATTTTGCTTGATTCAATAGCTAGTAATTAACACACACCCCGTAAATCTGACTAATCCACATAAAAGTCTATATCTGAATACTGGTCATTTACATGGGGGGGGGGGGGTGGGGGGGGGGGGTACATGATGTGGAATACTTTAACGCCGAGGGGTTTTCTAGCTGGTCATGTGATAGTCCTGGAGATTTCTTCCTTATGTTTATTTCCTTGTGTGTCCCTCTGCTCCTGTTGTAGATGTCGTCATGTGGTTCTGACCGTCCTCGGCAAGATAATATAAGAAGAAACTCCACAGGGAAGCATGTACAGGAGGTGTCTACCAATCATCAGTAGAAGTGATCCTTCGTCAACAAATGTTTCGGCCAAGGAGCTCCAAAAAATTTTCAGAGGGTGGGCCCACCTGAGTTTATAAGGCTCAAGCTTGATCTGCTCCAGCTGTACATATTGCCGGATGTTCTCAGACAGGGACAAGACGAAATTGGTGACTATGAAACAGGTACTGTGAGATTAGAAGTTTATTTACATAGTCGTTGCGGTAGCATAATTAGAGCAGCGAGCATACCTGGACTACCAAGTCGCAAGCTTAAGGTTGGTTCCTGGAATACAAGTTAGACTTTGCTGGCAGATGGCAAGTACTAGACTGTCAGGCAGATGGCAGGTACTAGACTGTCAGGCAGATGGCAGGTACTAGACTGTCGGGCAGATGGCAAGTACTAGACTTTGCTGGCAGATGGCAAGTACTAGACTGTCAGGCAGATGGCAGGTACTAGACTGTCAGGCAGATGGCAAGTACTAGACTGTCAGGCAGATGGCAAGTACTAGACTGTCAGGCAGATGGCAAGTACAAGACTGTCAGGCAGATGGCAGGTACTAGACAGTCAGGCAGATGGCAAGTACTAGACTTTGCTGGCAGATGGCAAGTACTAGACTGTCAGGCAGATGGCAGGTACTAGACTGTCAGGCAGATGGCAAGTACTAGACTGTCAGGCAGATGGCAAGTACTAGACTGTCAGGCAGATGGCAAGTACTAGACTGTCAGGCAGATGGCAAGTACTAGACTGTCAGGCAGATGGCAGGTACTAGACTCTCAGGCAGATGGCAAGTACTAGACTGTCAGGCAGATGGCAAGTACTAGACTGTCAGGCAGATGGCAAGTACTAGACTATCACTTGTACACTAGCACCATTTTGCACCGAACGCACTGATCTTACGGTTTTGAAATATTTTTCGGCATTACAATTAATATTTATTATTATCAAGCATCTATCCAAAATACACTCTGTCTATACGCTTTACTGTCACTGCCACTACCTTTAGTCCTCCAAAATGGATACATTCTATTGATTATGACATCGATCGTCGGTATCTCCTGTTTGCACATACTTGTCCCTAGCACTCTGGACACAAAAAGTATTCACGCTGTCTAAATATGTGTGTCAACATGAGAACAAACTAAAACAACCGTCAACTGATTGGCATGCCAGAGATAACTACCAATGGCAATACAGTACAGTCCTACACATTCATGTGTTAGTGTTGGAGATCCCGAAACCTTGAAGCTTTTCCAATTGTGTTAAGCTCAGCTGCAACTCCTCACTCACAATGATCCCTGATGTTACCTCTTGAAGTATTTGTTTATACTTTGAATTTTGTTAACGATATAGTAGTACAAGCTGTTTATCACATTATCACACACACACAAACACACACACACAACACACACACACAGAGAGAATAAACATTAACATGAACGATAAGAAACTGAAACGTCAAGATAACGTGTTATAAGTACTGGTGCCAGCGGGACCTATATTATGAACAATGCATCCTGGTTGGAAGCAAAAGTTTTGTTCTTGTTAACACTTAAGCGATGTCGTCCTAACAAAGTTCATATACAGTCATGGTGCACTTTCGACGTCCTTAACCTGTACGTGGGAAGAGTTGGAATATGGTTTAGGAGTGTGTAGCACAACAAATAGAAGCCACATAGAACTGCACTGAACTATTTTGTTTCGTTGATTTCTTGTGACCGGTCAAACGTACACCATGACTTGATTGACACACGGTGTGTATGTGTGTATATATATATTTACACAGGCATACCTGCATACATAGTCGGCTCTGTGGCTAAGTCGATGCGAACGCTTCGTAATGCCGGGATGCTGGGTTCAATCCCAGCTGCGGAAAACGCGCCTTGCGTTGGTTTCGACAGTGACATTAAGAAAGCCGACTGTCCAGAAAGCAATGGCAAACTACTGGACGTAAATTTGCCTAGAGAAACCACACAACAGCCAGGGGCAGTTAGGGTTTGTTCTGCAACGTCCTGTAAAGGGTACGCAACTAGCTTAACCTGCATACATACATACACACATATATCTTCTGCTTCTTCTGCTTTCACACAAAGTTGTAATTGCGTTGTGTCCGTTTACAGCAAGGCTGCGATATTTGCGTTTTTCGGCCAACACATCCGACTTCTGCGGGCATTTGTTGACAGGGTTAGCATTCACGGTATATACATACATAATTCACCCCCAAAAATGACTTTTGTCCATTTAGATAAGTCTTCCACTCCTCCCCCCCCCCTCTAAAAATATGCAGAAATTGTAAGGTGGGCCCACCTAAAGTTTTCTTCAGGTCAGCGCCCTTGGTTTGTGGTGGCGAATTGCAATCGAATGTTGTCTCTAGAAGGGAAAAAAAGCGACTTAAGTATAAATGAATACACTCTCCCGAGGCCATGTTTAAGAAGTGAAGTAGATCCTGATTGCCTCCAGAATAATTACATTTTGTACCCCCTTCCCCCTAAACAAGAAAACCGCCCCCCCCCCCTTTTTCCCCACTATCTGAGCCTATCGATAAAGAGCAGGGCCTGGCATTCAATCATCTGTCTGGTAGATGAAGTAATGCGGTCAGCCAAATATTGATACATACAAGCCAAGATGAATTGAGTGTTATTGTGGGGAGCTTACGCATGGCTACTTTTCACATAAACATTACTGACGTCCTTGAGATTAGATATATCTATCTGTATTGGTTTCTGGCTGATGTAACTTGCATTCAAGGAAGATGTCTTCCTTTTCAGTGAACACTTTGCGGTCTTAGACTTTAGTTTTTACTAGGGCTGTACCGAATATTCGCTTTGTATTCGCTTCGGGGCCGAATAGTGGACCTATTGACTATTCGGTATTCGGCCGAATAGTTGCGGTCGGGCTGAATACGAATAGTAGTTACATTACACCCGCTTCTGCATACACGGCCTTAATACTGACAAAAACACAAAACGTTTTTAAATGTTTACTATTCTGTACGAATACTAACTAGACATGGAAAGAATATAAACTCTGGCAACATCCAAATCGATAAAATGACAATCAGACGAACGGAAACATAAGTACTTGGGTGCAAACTTCAACTGCTCCAACATGCTGAGAGAAGAAATACAATCTAGAATACATTCTAGAAATAAAAATTACTGTGCTCTTCAACATCTGCTGAAGTCAAAGTGTCTGTCTCGCAACACCAAGATCAAAATATATAAAACGTGGATAAGACCAGTCGTTTAATATGGCTCTGAAACATGAAGCAGAAATAAAAGAGATGAGGCCTTATTACAGGTTTTTGAAAACGGTCTTACGACAAATCTTTGGACCTATCAAAGATGCTAACAGCGGAGAATGGAGAGTGAGAAGCAACAACGTAACACATAATCTGTTTAAATCACCACTGATCACTGGCATAATGAGAGCTAATCGACTGAAATGGTTGGGGCATATTGAAAGAATGTCATATGACAGAGAAGTAAAACTGTATACACCAGAGAGAGGAATGGGCGTAGACCACGAGGCAGGCAAAAAAGAAGTTCGAGAGATAATGTCCAGCCAGACCTGCAAACACTTGGTGTCAAAAATTGTGAAGAGAAGGCCAGCCAGAGAGATGAATGGAGACGAGTGATATCAGCAGCAGTAAACATAAAAGGCTCAGAATGCTAAAGAAGAAGATGACTATTCTGTGCTACTTTATGTGAAGTTCAGCGTACATTTGACACTATCAATGTTTTTTTTTTTTAGATATATTTTATAGACTATACACTATTCGTATTCGTATTCGGCCAAATAGTTCATCCCGTTATTCGTATTCGGCCGAATAATAAAAATCACTATTCGGTACAGCCCTAGTTTTTACAATTATAATTTCAATTATATTGTTACAATGTCTTTGCTTTGCAGCCTTTTATTATTAAATAATTTGACATTTAATCAGCATCATCATCCTTAATGTCGCGTCAGACGCCACACAGAGCTTTCATTCAATCCCTCCACACCGCTCTATTGCATGCAACTCTATAGATTTCTGTCATGGAGTTAAGTCCCGCGTTTTTAGCTTCTTGTAACAATGTGGTGTTTTTTGTTTTTGTTTTCTTGGACGTTCTCTTTTTCTGACACCATTTGTTTCTCATTTTAGTGCTTATTTCGTAGTTATTTGCTCATTTTGACTCAGAGTGTGCTAGATATATCTCCACCCTTTTTGTCTCATTTTAGTCGATACAGGTAATAATTTATCATTTACACAAGGTTTAGTCAAAGTATATATCAACTGTGCCCCCTTCTCTAGAATATTCGAAGGAAAGTTGAGGACCTTCCACTACCAGTGATTTCTTTGTGCCAGATCCCCTGGGTAGTTTAGCATGTCCACAGCCGGCTGCCACCTGTTCTGTCAATCTTTTCTCACGAAAATGATCTTCTATGCCATTGGTAATACCAGGCAGTCGATTTTCTCTCTTGATCTCTCACTGCCTTTCTCCGGAGTCATTTCTTCCACCCTCATGACGTACTCTAATTAAGGCTTTTCCTTACGATGATGTGCCCAAAAGTGTGCATAATCTTTTCTTTGTACCATTCCTGTTCTCTTCCAAGAGGTTAAAGTGACCATCAGTCGGGTGCAATCTCCACAATAAATTTTGCCTTTCTTGGATCTCCAACACGCTCCCTTTTTCTCTCTGAATGTGCACACTATAAGACTTTTGCTCATTCATCTCCAAATATTATTCTCACACTGTTTCCCACTTTATCGCTGTCTGCCTCTTGCTCGCTACTCTTTAACTTTTCCATAAAGTATGGCTTTTCTGGGCATGTTATGTTTTATATGAGAGCTGAACCATTTATCTGTTCTCTCTCTCTTCTTTTTTTATTTCATTTCAAGAACCCTGTGTAAATCCCTAATTTCTTGGAAACCTTTTCTATTTGATAAATTTGATCTCCATGAAATGCTACCTATTCTTATGTACATTTTCAGAGACTGAGTACGATTGTCTGATTTACTGGACTTTGCCCAGGTTCCAGCACCATGCAATATAGCTTTCAATGTGTTCTTTATCTCCATACAGACGAGCCGCAGTGATGTAGGGGCTATTACCTTCCCATGCAGATCTAAATGTGCAGGGTTCACATTCGAATGGAGCTTTTTCTATGACTATGGCTGCCAGGTCGTCCCAGCCTTAAATGGGTATTATATAAAGTCCGGGAAGTAAAGGCAACCAGTTTGATCTAAACCGCTTCAATCGAGTTTCGATTAGTGTATAAAATAAAGGGGTTTTTTGTGGGGAGGGGGTACAAAATGTAATTACTAAGAAGGCAATCCGGATGAACTCCACCTCTAAGACATCGCCTCAGGAGAGTGTATTCCTTCATACTATAGCACCCCCCCCCCTTCTTTTAGAGACAAAATTCGATTTAAATTCGCCACCATAAACCAGGGCCGCTGACCCGAAAAAAACATTGCGACGGCCCAAATCACAACTATTACATATTTTTAAAAGGAGTAGTGGAAGAGTTACCTCAATAGAGAAAAGCCATGTTTGAGGGTGAATTATGTATGTACCGTGAAGGCTAACCCCGTCAACAAATGCGTGAAGAATCCGAATGTATTGGCCGAAAAAAGCAAATATGACAGCCTTGTTGTAAACGGACACAACGTAATTACATCTTTGTGTGAATTCAGAAGAAGCAGAAGATGTATGTGTGTATGTATATAGGTATGTGTGTGTAAATATATATCATATATACTAAATATATATAAATATATATATATATAAATATATATATATATATATAAATATATATATATATATATATATATATATATATATATTTGTGTGTGCGTATATATATATGTATATACAATGTGTATCAATAAAGTCATTGTATATATATATAATCATAGATATAATACAGTGTGTGCAATCTAAACATAGCATCATTGTTGTAGCATCTAAACATAGCATCTATACATAGCATCTAAACATAGCATCTAGACATAGCATCTAAACATAGCATCTAAACATAGTAATAGAGTACAAAGGCATTAAACAGGCATCTGATGAGTTTAAATATCTGGGAACTACATTTACCGAAGATAGAAAATTGGATAAAGAAATTAACATTAGATGCAGTAAAGCAAACCAGGTATTGGAGCAGCCCCCCCCCCCCCCCCCCCCCCCCTTTTCTTACAGCATAAGACAATCTTAATCAGCACCACAAAGACACATATTATTCAAAGCATATTTATTCCAACTCTGTGCTACCAGTGCCAGACATGGTCACTCACAACAAACCATAAAAGAAAATTAGTAACCATGGAAATGAGATGTCTGAGAAGGGCTGTAGGTGTGATCATAAGAGATAAGATCAGGAATGAGATCATAAGAGTACAAATCGGCGCAGAACCAATTCTGGATTACATACGAAGACAGCAAGTGAAATGGTTTGCCCACTTAGAGAGAATGCCTTGTGACACCATACCATACAAAGCATACATGAAAAGAGAAGAAGGACGTAGAGCAAGAGA
>CAJHNH020000938.1:569767-597095 GCA_905116865.2 Candidula unifasciata | reverse complement strand
TCTATCTGTAAAATGCAGATGCAATTATATAGTTATTACAGCAGAACAGGATTTAGCCGTTTTTACTTCCGCACCGTGACCTACTAACACACAAACCCAGACTGAGAGGTCACTTTAATATAAATCGGCCTACAACTGTGAATCGCATGTCTTAATCTAATGATCACCTACTTGTTTGTTCGCTGAGAACATGTGACTCTAAAGCTAAAATGACAATACTATTTAATATGCTGTTCCCCGTGTGTGTTCCGGGGTAAATAAGAATAGGCACACTGCCTACCCAGCACGCATGTTGTAAGTCGACAAATTGGGAATTAGCTCTGAAGTTGGAGTGCATCTGCATGAGAGGCAAAGAACCAACAGTTTGGATGCAGATAAGTCAGATATGCAAAACGGATGAGCACGCAACATAAAATTCTGGAGCAAGTCCAAAGTCCAGAGGTGGATCAACAAGCGGAGCGTTCTGCCGGTGTTTACAGCCAGTGAACGCAAAGAAGAAGAAAAGATAATATCCTCTAACAACGATCGAGTGAGTAATGATACTGTCAGACAAATTGTGTGAATGACACCTTGTACTAGATTCATCGAGAAACAGCAGATCAAGTGGTTTGGCCATCTCGTTAGAATGCAGCAAGATCAAATACCATCACAAGCACTACATCTCAGAAGATCAGCTACAAGAGCCAGAGGACGGCCGGAAAAAAAAAAGGAATAGACAACATTAAAAACACTCTACGCCTTCACTCGCATGACAATATCCAGTGGCAGCCAGCGTACCCTGGATAGCAAATTATTCCTCCCCAAGGTACTTAACGGCAGAAGTGGTTTATGATGATGATAAACATCATGATGCAAGGGTAGTAATCCAGAATGCTCCGTTCTACTTCTAACTCAAGCCTGAGTCTGAAAACCTCAGCGCAGTGCACGAACTCCGCTGCACCGGCGAGGATCCTAAAATACTTTGGGTAGATTTTAAACTAAACAATTTGCCCGGTCAGCACCATTAGACTACTCATTTCGATTTCCAATTGCCAAGGGATAATGTTTACCTGCGCAACAATACACACAGGCGTCTGATCTTTCTTCCCAGAGACAAGGGGAAATTACTAAAGTCCTCGTGAAAAAATCGCCAGCCTACAGCCGGACCTGAACCTTGGACCTCCAGCACTCGAATTGGACGCTATACCCCGAGACCACTCAGCCTCCCAGATAGTAACAGATAATATCACGTAGTCTTGTAAATTCGTTAGAATAAATTTCGGTTTGCATGTCTGTATGACCTATCTATCTGTGTAAGTAGGGGATGATAAGACAATGTATGTATGGTACTTCTCACGTCTTCCCCTTTTTCTTCGCCTCCCTCTCCCTATCCTCTCCATCCTCCCCGTACTCCTTCTAATTACCCTAGTGATGTGTTCAGGGAAGATCTTCTGTGGGCACTCTCTGATACACTTATACTTCAATATCCTACCATTGCTGATGAAGTTGTCCATATTCTGGACAGTTTTTCCTTGTTCCGTGCTTATTTTATGTCTTTAATGTGACTATTAGTCTTTATTATCCTACCATTGCTGTTGAAGCCGTTGTCCATAATCTGGGCAGGTTTTCCTTGTTCCGTGCTTATTTGATGTCTTAAACTCTTTGAGTCCCAAGGAACGCATCATACGTTTAGATTCCTACCTAGATGCCCTATGAACACATGATGCGCCGATTTTAAGTCTCTCTAGTCTACACCTTGGGCCTTTGATGCTAAACTCCCTGGACCTCAAAGAGTTAATGTGACTCTCTGTTGGTCTTTATTATCCTACAATTGCTGTTGAAGCCGTAGTCCATATTCTGGACGGGTTTTCATTGTTCCCTGCTTTTTTTATGTCTCTAATGTGACTATTAGGAATAAACTCACAGGGAGCAAGTACAGCAGGGATCTACCAGTCATCAGTAGAAATTATCCTCGTCGACAAGCGTTTCGGCCCACGATTCCTAGACGCATTCGGAGGTGGGCCCACCTGAGTTCATGAAGCTCAGGGCTGGTTCCCTGCTGCACGGAATTACCGGATGGTGTTTTACTTTCGGCCATAGACAAGACGACTTGGTGGTTTCGTAGAAGGTACTGTGAGATAAGAAGTCGCCGCGGCAGCCTAAATAAAGCAGTCAGCATGCCTGGACGACCGAGCGACAAGCTTACGATTGGTTTACCGGACACATGTTGGACTTTTATTATCAGTTGGCAGAGGAACACTGGCAGACAATTCGGACACGATGGACTTTCAAAGGGGTGAGAAACCCTTTTCCACTAGACACCCGGACCAGCTCACCGAGGCCCGTCCCCTACGTTGTTGCGTTGCGTCCAAAGCCAGCTAGAGGCCCTTTCGGCTACCTCTCCCAGTTTTTTGAGTGTTCGTTTCCGCGCAATCCTAGTTCTTTAACCACATTGTAGAGCGAAGTGGAAACGAGGCCTCTCGCTCCCACTTCGACGGCAAATACCCGTACTGTGTACGCCTCGTTTCTCCTCAGACCGGCTGCTAAATCACTGTATTTCTCGAGCTTATACATTACATGTGATTCTCCTCCATACGCGACTCATATGGGACCGTCAGCTCGATCAGGATGAGCTGCCGTTTTTGCGCAGAATGGAGAACTATGTCCGGTCGCATGCCGGTCTTACGGATCAACTCGGGGTACCGTTTATGGCCCGGCAGATCAACCGCCAGTAACCAGTCCCTCGCAGAGTCTAGCACAGATGGAGCGAATGCGTTTTGGTTGACCTTACCTTTTGGAACCTGCTCAGTCTTGAGGAAACGAATGGGGACGATACTAGAACTGGCTCTGGCGTTAGCCCTCATTCTAGCCTGGTTGACAACGGCTGCTAACTCTTTTAGCACCTTGTTGTGACGCCAGGAATATCGGCCTTGACCTAGGGCTTTCCTGCACGCGGACAGGGCGTGCTCATATATTAGTCTTTATTATCATACCATTGCTGTTGAAGCCGTTCTGGTGATATGGAAAAAACCCGTCCAATGAAATACCTGGGGATAGAGTTTGATCGTAGTCCATTTGGTCAGACATGTAAGCCGATAGATTACCATTTGGGCAGACATGTAGCATAGTAGATTAACACGTGGGCATACATGTAAGCTAGTAGATTAACATTTGGGCAGACATGTAAGCCAGTAGATTACCATTTGAGCAGACATGTAGGCTAGCAGATTAACATTTGGTCAGACATGTAGGCTAGTAGATTAACATTTTGGCAATTATGTAGGCTAGTAGATTAACATTTGCCTAGACATGTAGGCTAGTAGATTAACATTTGACCAAACATGTAGGCTAGTGTATTAACATTTGGCTAGACATGTAGGCTAGTAGATTAACATTTGGGCACACATGTAGGCTAGTAGATCAACATTTTAGCAGACATGTAGGCTAGTAGATTAACATTTGAGCAGACATGTAGGCTAGTAGATTAACATTTGAGCAGACATGTAGGATAGTAGATTAACATTTGAGCAGTCATGTAGACTAGTAGATTAACATTTGGGCAGACTTGTAGACTGGTAGATTAACATTTGGGCAGACATGTAGGCTAGTAGATTACCATTTGAGCAGACATATAGGCTAGTAGATTAACATTTGGGCAGACATGTAGGCCAGTAGATTAACATTTGGGCAAACATGAAGGCTAGTAAATTAACATTTGGTTAGACATGTAGGCTAGTAGGTTAACATTTGGGCAGACATGTAGGCTAGTAGATTAACATTTGGGCAGACATGTAGCCTAGTAGGTTAACATTTGGTTAGACATGAAGCCTAATAGGTTAAAATTTGGTTAGACATGTAGCCTAGTGGAGTACCATTTGGGCAGACATGTAGGCTAGTAGATTAACATTTGAGAAGACATGTTGGCTAGTAGATTAACATTTGGGTGAACATGTAGGCTAGTAGATTAACATTTAGGCAGATATGTAGGCTAGTAGAGTAACATTTAGGCAGACATGTAGGCTAGTAGATAAACATTTGAGCAGACATGTAGGCTAGTAGATTAACATTTGGGCAGACATGTAGGCTAGTAGATAAACATTTAGGCAGACATGTAGGCTAGTAGATTAATATTTAGGCAGATATGTAGGCTAGTAGATAAACATTTAGGCAGACATGTTGGCTAGTAGATTATCATTTGTGCAAACATGTAGGCTAGTAGATTAACATTTGGCTAGATATGTAGGCTAGTAGATTAACATTTGGGCAAACATGTAGGCTAGTGGATTAACATTTGGCTAGCACATGTAATCTAGTAGATTAACATTTGAGCAGACATGTAGGCTAGTAGATTACCATTTGAGCAGACATGTAGGCTAGTAGATTAACATTTGAGCAGACATGTAGGCTAGTAGATTAACATTTGAGCAGACATGTAGGCTAGTAGATTAACATTTAGGCAGACATGTAGGCTAGTAGATTAACATTTGGGCAGACATGTAGGCTAGTAGATTAACATTTAGGCAGACATGTAGGCTAGTAGATTAGATTGCAAACATGTAGGCAGACATAAGATAGGCTATTAACATTTGGGCAAACATGTTAGTGGATTAACATTTGGCAGCACATGTAAGCTAGTAGATTAACATTGAGCAGACATGTAGGCTAGTAGATTTAACATTTGAGCAGACATGTAGGCTAGTAGATTAACATTTGAGCAGACATGAAGGTTAGTAGATTAACATTTGAGCAGTCATGTAGACTAGTAGATTAACATTTGGGCAGACTTGTAGACTAGTAGATTAACATTTTGAGGCTAGTAGATTAACACGTGGGACATGTAAGCTAGTAGACATGTTATTACCATTTGAGCAGACATGTAGGCTAGTAGATTAACATTTGGTCAGACATTTAGGCTAGTAGATTATCATTTGTGCAAATATTTAGGCTAGTAGATTAACATTTGGCTAGACATGTAGGCTAGTAGATTAACATTTGGGCAGACATGTAGGCTAGTGGATTAACATTTGGCAGATTAACATTTTGACATGTAGGCTAGTAGATTAACATTTGGGCAGACATGTAGCTAGTAGATTAACATTTGGCTAGACATGTAGGCTAGTAGATTAACATTTGGGCAGACATGTAGGCTAGTAGATTAACATTTGCTAACATGTAGGCTAGTAGATTAACATTTGAGCAGACATGTAGGCTAGTAGATTACCATTTGAGCAGACATGTAGGCTAGTAGATAACATTTGAGCAGACATGTAGGCTAGTAAATAACATTTGAGCAGACATGTAGCTAGTAGATTAACATTTAGGCTAGTAGACATGTAGGCAGATATGTAGTAGATTAACATTTGACATGGCTAGTAGACATTTGTAGCAAACAGTAGGATTAACATTTGGCTAGATATGTAGGCTAGTAGATTAACATTTGGGCAAACATGTAGACTAGTGGATTAACATTTGGCTAGCACATGTAAGCTAGTAGATTAACATTTGAGCAGACATGAAGGTTAGTAGATTAACATTTGAGCAGTCATGTAGACTAGTAGATTAACATTTGGGCAGACTTGTAGACTAGTAGATTAACATTTGGGCAGACATGTAGGCTAGTAGATTAACACGTGGGCATACATGTAAGCTAGTAGATTAACATTTGGGCAGACATGTAAGCCAGTAGATTACCATTTGAGCAGACATGTAGGCTAGCAGATTAACATTTGGTCAGACATTTAGGCTAGTAGATTATCATTTGTGCAAATATTTAGGCTAGTAGATTAACATTTGGCTAGATATGTAGGCTAGTAGATTAACATTTGGGCAAACATGTAGGCTAGTGGATTAACATTTGGCTAGCACATGTAATCTAGTAGATTAACATTTGAGCAGACATGTAGGCTAGTAGATTAACATTTGAGCAGACATGTAGGCTAGTAGATTAACATTTGAGCAGACATGTAGGCTAGTAGATTAACATTTGAGCAGACATGTACGCTAGTAGATAAACATTTAGGCAGACATGTAGGCTAGTAGATTAACATTTAGGCAGATATGTAGGCTAGTAGATAAACATTTAGGCAGACATGTTGGCTAGTAGATTATCATTTGTGCAAACATGTAGGCTAGTAGATTAACATTTGGCTAGATATGTAGGCTAGTAGATTAACATTTGGGCAAACATGTAGGCTAGTGGATTAACATTCGGCTAGCACATGTAAGCTAGTAGATTAACATCTGAGCAGACATGTAGGCTAGTAGATTAACATTTGAGCAGACATGTAGGCTAGTAGATTAACATTTGAGCAGACATGTAGGCTAGTAGATTAACATTTGGGCAGACATGTAGGCTAGTAGATTAACATTTGAGCAGACATGTAGGCTAGTAGATTAACATTTAGGCAGACATGTAGGCTAGTAGATTAACATTTAGGCAGATATGTAGGCTAGTAGATAAACATTTAGGCAGACATGTTGGCTAGTAGATTATCATTTGTGCAAACATGTAGGCATTAACATTTGTAGATATGTAGGCTAGTAGATTAACATTTGGGCAAACATGTAGACTAGTGGATTAACATTTGGCTAGCACATGTAAGCTAGTAGATTAACATTTGAGCAGACATGAAGGTTAGTAGATTAACATTTGATTAGACATGTAGACTAGTAGATTAACATTTGGGCAGACATGTAGGCTAGTAGATTAACATTTGGGCAGACATGTAGGCTAGTAGATTAACATTTGGGCAGACATGTAGGCTAGTAGATTAACATTTGGGCAGACATGTAAGCCAGTAGATTACCATTTGAGCAGACATGTAGGCTAGCAGATTAACATTTGGTCAACATTTAGGCTAGTAGATTACATTTGTGCAAATATGTAGGCTAGCAGATTAACATTTGGCCAGACATGTAGGCTAGCAGATTAACATTTGGGCAAACATGTAGGCTAGTGGATTAACATTTGGCCAGACATGTAGGCTAGTAGATTAACATTTGGGCAGACATGTAGGCTAGTAGATTAACATTTGGCTAGACATGTAGGCTAGTAGATTAACATTTGGGCAGACATGTAGGCTAGTAGATTAACATTTGAGCAGACATGTAGGCTAGTAGATTAACATTTGAGCAGACATGTAGGCTAGTAGATTAACATTTGAGCAGACATGTAGGCTAGTAGATTAACATTTGGGCAGACATGTAGGCTAGTAGATTAACATTTAGGCAGGCTATGTAGCTAGCTTAAACATTTAGGCAGACATGTAGGCTAGTAGATTAACATTTGTGCAGACATGTAGGTAGTAGATTAACATTTGGCTAGATATGTAGGCTAGTAGATAACATTTGGCAAACATGTAGGCTAGTGGACATTCGGCTAGCACATGTAAGCTAGTAGATTAACATCTGAGCAGACATGTAGGCTAGTAGATTAACATTTGAGCAGACATGTAGGCTAGTAGATTAACATTTGAGCAGACATGTAGGCTAGTAGATTAACATTTGGGTGGACATGTAGGCTAGTAGATTACCATTTGAGCAGACATGTAGGCTAGTAGATTAACATTTGGGTAGACATGTAGGCCAGTATATTAACATTTGGGCAAACATGAAGGCTAGTAAATTATCATTTGGTTAGACATGTAGGCTAGTAGGCTAACATTTGGGCAGACATGTAGGCTAGTAGATTAATATTTGGTCAGACATGTAGGCTAGTAGATTAACATTTGAGCAGACATGTTGGCTAGTATATTAACATTTGGGTGAACATGTAGGCTAGTAGATTAACATGTGGGAAAACATGAAGGCTAGTAGATTAACATTTGGCCAGACATGTAGGCTTGTAGATTAACATTTATGCAGTCATGTAGGCTAGTAGATTAGCATTTGGGCTGACATGTAGGCTTGTAGATTAACATTTGGGCAGACATGTAGGCTAGTAGATTGACATTTAAGCAGACATGTAGGCTAGCAGATTAACATTTGAGCAGACATGAAGGCTAGTAGATTAACATTTGAGCAGACATGTAGACTAGTAGATCAACATTTGAGCAGTCATGTAGGCCAGTAGATTAACATTTAGGCAAACATGAAGGCTAGTAAATCAACATTTGATTAGACATGTAGGCTAGTAAGTTAACATTTGGGCAGACATGTAGGCTAGTAGATTACCATTTGAGCAGACATGTATGCTAGTAGATTAACTTTTGAGCAGACATGTAGGCTAGTAGATTAACATTTGGGCAAACATGAAGGCTAGTAAATTAACATTTGGTTAGACATGTAGGCTAGTAGATTATTTAACATTGGGGGCAGACATGTAGACTAGTAGAATAATATTTAGGCTGACATGTAGGCTAGTAGATATTTATGTACAAGTAGTCTGTTAACTAATACATGGACAGACGGGTAGGCTTTACGGTGCACATTTGTGAACATGTTATTTTACTCTTGTAAGCCACAACTATACCACGGAAATATCCCAGTTTGGCACAACATGTGCAAATAACTTTTTAGGCATCAGGATGGCTAGTAATTATTTTGTTGTCGAGCTCGCTAGTAGAATTATTTGCTGACTTTAGGCTAGTATCTTATTTATATACAAGTAGTCTGTTCAACTAATACATGGACAGACGGGTAGGCTTTACGGTGCACATTTGTGAACATGTTATTTTACTCTTGTAAGCCACAACTATACCTCGGAAATATCCCAGTTTGGCACATCATAAATGTTTACATCATCCTCAATCTTGTTGTCGAGCTCGCTAGCACGTTTTGCTTCTTTACTGTATCTTATTTGAAAAAAAGCTCATTTTTCTTCTTTTACTTCTTCTTCTACTTCTTTTTCTTCTTCTTCTTCTTCTTCTTCTTCTTCTTCTTCTTCTTCTTCTTCTTCTTCTTCTTCTTCTTCTTCTTCTTCTTCTTCTTCTTCTTCTTTCTTCTTCTTCTTCTTCTTCTTCTTCTTCTTCTTCTTCTTCTTCTTCTTCTTCTTCTTCTTCTTCTTCTTCTTCTTCTTCTTCTTCTTCTTCTTCTTCTTCTTCTTCTTCTTCTTCTTCTTCTTCTTCTTCTTCTTCTTCTTCTTCTTCTTCTTCTTCTTCTTCTTCTTCTTCTTCTTCTTCTTCTTCTTCTTCTGCTTTTCTAATTCCCTGTGGAGCATAGGCAACTTCATTTCAAGCGAAACAGGACGTAAAATGCAGGAATCCGAAATCTGCAAATCTCGAATTGCGGGCGGATGTTGGTTTGCGGATCTAACTATGAAGAACCAATCAAGACGTGGTGTTATTTTTCTTTACTAAGAACTTTCATTTTTGTCGTGTTCCTTTCTCCTTACAGTATTGTGACTGATATCTGTTGATATGTCTTCAGTACAATTTGCAAGGGCATTGCAGTAACAAATATTGCTTTCTGCAAGGAGAGTGTTAGGTTTTGACACTGTCTGGCATTACTGGCTGTGGGTTACAGTTGTCATCATATTAGTCTCTTCTTTACGGATATATATATATATATATATATATATATATATATATATATATATATATATATATATATACACATATAAAAGAAACTTGCATACTTCTGTACTAACGAAGCTGGGTCGACTAAAAGGAAAGAAACATAACTTCGCCGCAAATTAAGATTACATTTGAACAATTCTGACGATTAATCAATTAACTGTCCACTGTGAAAGTAAGTAAATAAATCCGCACTTGATGAAAGACGTGGCAAACATGATGCTCTCTATAACTCAAGGAGGAATGTTGAATGTCCGGAAAGAATGGCATCCTGTTAACACATTACATCAGGATGTACTTTACAGAGTTGCCGTTTGTATCACAAAAGATAACCCTACAATGCGATGCCGGAAGGACGCGACTTCATTTCAAGGAAAATACTCAATGACTTTTGGAATAACCCAGGCTAAGGTGCGGTTCTACATAAAAACCAGTGACGGCCGTACATCTTCCATACCCATACAGACTATAAGCTATGCTACAGTTGTACATGGTGTTGGTATTCGGGCTTGTTTATGACTTCTGTGAGAGTTGAACAGTATCTTGGATTCGCTCTGTTGGTTTACCTTCCACAATGTGGATTGAGTAACAGGAGTGGTCAAACTTTCAGACAGCAGCAAGGATGGGGGAAACAGACAGTACAATGGTTCATCTCAACTAAGGAAGTGAAACTTAAGTTATCTGTGGAATTAAGTTAATTGTTTTTTCACGGTATGGATAATTAATTTGAAAATTTGAAAATTTTCTTAGAGAGAGCGAGACAAAAGATTGGATTATTTGTGCCAAAAGTAGGTGAGCAATCTTCCTTGCAGTCGATCATATGTATAATATATGTATACAGAATAAACTCAATAATTGTTTATGCTGACGATTGTTAAAAAAAAATAATAAAGTTTGAGGATGATGCTTCTAATTAAATTGAGAAACAATAATAATGACAACGTCAGCATCAACAACAACAACAAAATTATTTAAATTGTTTTCCCTAGTAGTGCTAGCAGAGGCTACAGCAGCAGTTGCAATCGTAATAGTAGCAGCAGCAGCAGCAGTAATAGTATCAGTAGCAGCAGTAGTAGTAATAGTAGTAGTCGTCGTAGTAGTAGTAGTAGTAGTAGTAGTAGTAGTAGCAGCAGCAGCAGCAGCAACAGCAAAAGTAGCAGTAGTAATAGTAGTAGTAGTAGTAGTAGTAGTAGCATCAGCAGCAGCAGCAGCAGCAGCAACAACAACAGCAGCAGTAGCAGTAGTAATAGTAAAAGTTATCACAGAGTAAGTGTCGGTGTGATTACACTATAAAACATCCGACAGCAGGTTATGAAATTCCTGACGTAGTACAACGGCAAGCAAGGGAGGGAATGACTTTATGTTATGCGATAGACTGTCAACAAAGCAAGTGGATACATTGTCTGCCCACCATAGACGATGTTATTTATTATCGATCACTATATGGCATTCATTTCTAATAAAAGTTTGCCTGTCGTACCTTTTTCCGTTCGTGTATGTTTCTCCACCTCCTTTGTTCCCTCTATTATGGTATTATTTCCTGGCTGAAAATGTGGCGGGAACAAACTTTAAACAATTTCCGGTTGGTCCTGAAATCCTCATCGTGAACTATAGAGTCAAGTGCTGGTAGCAAGACTCTGTTTGTAAAGCAGCTGAAGCTGAGATATATACTACAGGACAAAGATATGATAAACGCTACGCAGGGTGCACCAACATAGAGAATGAATAGGAGGAGGCGAGGATATTGCAGCCATCTTACACATTTTCTCATTGTTATGGGGAGACAGGGGGGGGGGGGGGGGGTGAGGGGCTGGCCTGAAGGGGTTAAATCCTTGTTTAAGGGCTTGCTACAATTAATAATAACATTAGGTTGTTGAGTAGCACAATTATGTAACAAGTTATGTGAATAAATGAATGAATGAATTTCTACCCCACCTGGACATCACACAAGCGACAAACGCCCGATGACACAAAGTGCCACCATGTGGGTGAGGATCACCGTGGAGAGGTCCCAGAAACCGCGTTCAGACAATTGGCCATATTTATGGCCTGCCTATATTGCGGCCCCTGGCAAAAGCCAGAGTGGGACTTCAAATAAAAAAAATTACGTCCTGAAAAGGACGTAAGACAATTAATCGCAATTATTTGAACTATTATATGTAAAAACAAAAAACAAAAACTCAGAATAAGAATGTGGACACATTGTTTGAATAAAAAGTGGAACAGGGGTAGCGGGAGGAAGGGGATGGTGGGGTGCTAGCTAGGGCAGCATAAAAATGCAGGAAGGTGGGTGATGAACCCCAATGAACTAAGATTTTACATGGGTTGGGAGGGGTACTTAGGTTCCGCTACTGGGTACTAGGGAGAGGGAGTCAGTGTACCGCAGCTTGAATGTTCCGGAAGCACGTCATCGTGGTAACGCCCCTTGTGTTCTACAATCATCAAACGATTATGTACCTTGCACTTTTTTCAAAGTTACGTATTTTACAGACCATTCGCCTTTGCTATGAAACCCCATGCACTTCGTCAGTCCCTTAACATAGAGCCATCTATATAGATAATCACATCACTTAGGCGGGAATTTTAAGACGATATGGTGATTTTTTACTGTTTTTGTGAGAATTACTGATATTGTCTCCGCGATAGCAAATTAGATCAGTCGACTGCCTTACAAATATGGTGACAAGCTTCGGTTGGTACATCGGACAGGTGTTAGACTTCGCATTTAGACTCTGGCAGTCGACAGAGGGACATTGACAGATATTTCAAACACTTTAGCTTTTAAAGGATAAGACGGTTTTTTTTTACAAGAGACTCAGACCAGTCTACCGAGGCCCATTCCTCACGACGTTCCGTTGCGTCCACAGCCAGTGCGAAGCTCTTTCAGCAGCTTTGCCCAGTTGTTTTAGTGATCCTTTGCGCACGTTTTCTAGCAAGCCCAGCTACTTTAGCACACTATACACGGAAGTAGAGATAAGACCTATTGCGCCTACCTCGACGGCGAAGATTTTTTACTGCCTACGCTTCATCTCTTCTCAGACAGGCCACGAGCTCACAGTACTTCTCGAGCTTGTACATGTAAAATAATATAGATAATAAATAAAAAAATATATATAAATATAAAACACCCTCACACACACACACACACACACACACACACACACACAGAGAGAGAGAGAGAGAGAGAGAAAATTAACATTTTTCTTCCGCCTTATATTCCCCAATGGGGCATTGGCTCACAGCCAACTCACACAAAGTCGTTCTATCCTTCGCTATTGCATGCAGCTTTCACCGTGCTTTCCCCAAAAATTCAGGTTTTAGCAAGTACAATATTAACAAGAAGAAAGGCAAGAGATTTTGAAATAAATATTCGGTATTTAATTCAAACGGATAAAGCCGATAGGACAGAGCGGTGCAACAGTCTAGAGAGTCTCAGACATGCCACTCTCATGGACATCGTATATGAAGACTTGGTGGCTGAAATCGACATACAGGTGGCATTGGGAGGCAGCTGAAAGAATGCTCCGGGGTCGGACGCTATGGAATATCAAACATCTCAGTAGTAATGAAACACTACGAGTTGTGAGGGAACTTTAATGATAATATCTACTCGCCAAATGTACCAGATGAGTAGTTACATAGTTATCTTGAACCATTTTCAAAACCAGAGCAGGGATCCCTTACAACTCAACACTTACAGAATCATTACATTACCTTGAAAAATATATATGACAAGCTGCTGCAAACAAACTGGCAAAGAAAGTGACGTCACTCTTAGAAAGAATGGGCAAGCTACCAGACGCCATGGGCAGCTATAGGCCAGCAAAGGCAACATGGGACAATGCGGGTACATTTGTTTATTATGTGTATGAAGGATTTCAGCGAAAACAAGAAACAGTCGTTGTTGCGATAGATCTTGAAGATGGCTATGACGGCGTTTGACTTCACATATCTTATGCAGGGCGTAATTGACTGTAGTGTGGACTCTTGGTTGGCTAACTGGATGGGGACAGCATTGTTGGAAAGAACAGTGGAATTTTGTTTGAGAACATTGAGATCGGTTACAGTAGGCATTTGCCTTAGCCTTCCTCAAATATCATTAGTGTCACCTGTCTTGTTCAACATGTCTACAGCAAGTCTGACGAAATACAGCCCGCTGGATCACGGCAAACTTTGACATTTGCAGATGATGTTCAAATGTATCGAGCAGGGTCAGACAGGCACGACATGCCTGAGATGACGGAGTGGTGGGAACAGACAGGGTCAGGAGTAAACTCAGAAAAGGCCAGTGTTTTCTGGTGCTCCTTAAAAAAACAGCGTTTTAAATGTAGACCTGCCCAGCATATCCATGACCGTATCAATTTTGAAAGAAGAGATTCAGATTGCTACATAATAATGTACACCGATGGCTGGGGTTTTGCAGCTAGAGTGAAGGGAAAATTGTGGCAGAACAAAATGGAGTTTTTATATCTACAACTTCAAGCATGGGGATGAAGGTGGGGGCAATCACTGCAGCTCTGAATTTAATAGTAGAAAACAAAGTTACCAGAGGAATTATAGTAACTGATTCTCACTCGGTACTGCTGAAGGTTCAGAAAGGATAAATGTTGCAAGAGTGGATCACAAGCATCAGCACGCCAACTTTGCAACAAATCACGTGGATAAACTGTCCAGGGTATGCAGGAGTGCGAGGGAATAAAAGAGTGGATTTTCTGACTACAAACAAAATAGATACGGACATACTTGTACTGGACACGGGAGATATTCTGAAGACGATATATGAATGAATGTTGATAGAAGGTACGAGATTAGATAAAATAACGTGTGTAAGAATGTTTGAATAAGTAATTAGGAGTGGCAAGAATGGACTATGAGAGGAAGAGAACGAAGAGCTTATATTCAGTGTGCTACAGAAACAGTCAGCATCTACACCTTAAGACATTTGCTTTCGGAGAGCGAGCATCTATAGGTATGTCCGGTGTGCTATGATGTCGATTCTTAAATCAGTAATCAGTAATCTCCGAATGCCCTCCCCATTTTTTTTTAAACTTCGCTCTCTATCTCTCTTTTCCGAGTGTTTTTCTATACCCCTGTGGGTTCCAGTGCAAAGACATTCTATTAACAATAGATAAATTGTTCTCAGGTTTTGTCAACGTATGTCCTATCCAACTCCAGCGTCTTTTTTTCACCCCTTGCTCCACGGGAACTTGCTTAGTTCTCTCCGAAGCTCTACATTAGTGTGTCTGTTGTATCATTTAATTCCCTCTATTCTACGCAAGCACCATTAAATGAATGTTGATAGTTTATCAGTAACTGTTTTAGTTCTCCATTTTCCGCTCCATACAACAAAAGTGATCTGACAGAAAAATTACACATTTTAAGTTTAGTATTAATTTATTTTGACCCACACAAATTTCCTACTGCTATATTATGTTATTGTTATGTTACCACAATTGACGTCACTGCACATTGGGCATTCCTTTGCGTGCTCAGTCCTCTGATGCAGCAACCACTCCAAAGTACTTCTACTAATTGTTCCCATGAGAGAAGCTGGTGATATTGTCTCCTATCTCGGCTTCGAAGATGGTATAGACTTGCCTTACCATGTTTAACTCCCATGTCACGCAATCCTGTTAGTGTCAGGATTTTCTCATTATCCTCTAGCCCAGTCCGTACAGCACTGACGATATCTGCTCTGTCCATGCTTTTTCCCGCACACCTTAGTGCAGTGCTTGCCAGTTGGTTCCGGTGTATAGATCTGAGGGAATTTAAGTGCGATTTTCGAATGCTTTCTTTAATTTCAGAGCACACACCATCTGTTGCTATCTTCCGAAGCATATACTGTGGAACCTCGCTTAACGAGCATAATTCGTTCCAGAATCATACTCGTTATGCGAAACAATTTTTCTCATATAAATTAATGTAAAATACAATAATGTGTTCCATGTCGAAAAAAATTCTCACAAAATGCTATGTATTTCTCACAAAATGCTATGTACAACGTTTATTCACAGAAAATCATATACATTTTGTTAAGGAGAGTAAATCATCTTCATCTTTTCTTCTAACGTGGAACGAACCCACATGGAATGCGAATTCGATTTGCAGAAAACAAAACAAAAAATCGAAAAAATTATGATACATAGCTAATTCGTTTTTTACTAGAGAGATGTCCAGATACATTTGTTTTTGCTGACGCTTTGAAATTTGACCAAAATGCGACAAAGCATTATCATTAAATAAATTTGCAACGCACTTAGCCACTTCCTTATTAGGGTGATTCTTCTCAATGTAAGACGCAACAGTTTCCCATGCTTTCAGCATTTCTCTTATTTCGCCAGAAGATTGTTGCTTTTCTGCTACCTCCCCCTCCTCCTCTGACAAACTTTCCTCCAAAAATTCTTGCTGTGAAACACAATGCAACTCCATAAGCTCTTCGTGGTCAGCTCTTGGCTGTACTCTTCCACAAGCTCTTTGATATCACTGTTATCCACCTACAATCCCATGATAGTGGCCAAAGATACAATCTCGTTTATGTACTGTCTCGAACCTCTCAAAGTCACAAATCGACAACGCTCTCCGGTCAAAGCTTCTTCCAAGCAGATGTTAGGGTTCTCTTGGTAACCCCTTTCCCGCCTTGTTGTTCATCTTGAGGCAGGCAACAATGTGGAAGGGATTTTTGCAAAACTCTTTGAGAGTGAGGTTGGTGCCTTCAGTCACCTTTAAACAAAGCTCGAAGTGTGCTTTAGTGAAGAGCTTCTTAAAGTTAGAAATAACTTGCTGGTCCATGGGGTGGAGTAACAGAGTGGTGTTGGGAGGCAGAAACTGGATCTTGGGTGAACTTAAATTCTTCAGGGAGGTCATCTTGTAGGCCTGGATGTACATATATCACAATATAACACAAGTTTGAGAAAATGTGTGATCACAAGCGACACTACGATGCTACTGGAACCAGTGCTAAACACAGACTGATGTAATATAAGCACAATCCGGGACTTCCCCTCTCCTCGCCACTCGTTATGCGAAACTTCGCTCGTTAAGCAAGTCATTATTTTAAAATTAATTTTGCTCGTTTGCGAAATACTCATTATGAGAGGTGCTCGATAAGCGAGGTTCTACTGTACTGCTTTTGCTTTTGTATTCTATTTTAATATCTCTATCAGTTCCCCCATCTATATCTAAATTACTGCTTAAATAGGTGTACGACTCCACGTCTTTGAGTGGGATACCATTAAGAAAACCATATTAGTATTTGATTTATTCTCAATATCTTTGTCTTTCCCTATGGATTTTCTGACCTAGCTGTTGTGATCTCGCATCAAGTATATCTTGCATCTAATTCCTTGAATGGGACAGAAGAGAAATATCACTAGCAAAGTCCAGATCATCAAGCTGTTTTGTAGGGGTCCAGTGAATTCAATTCTTGATGTTAGCAATTGCTGTCTTTTTAATCCAGTCTATTACCAGTAAAAATAAGAGAGCAGATACTTGTTTTTCCCCCAACATTTTTCTGTTAGCTTTCCCTCACGAAGAACTCGACTAGTCATGTCTTTGGATGTTGCTTGAATAAGTTTCATAATTTTCGGTGGGATTCCACAGTGCCCCATTAATTCCGAGAGAGATTCCCTGTAACACTGTCAAACATTATTTCATAGTCTACGCATCTGATGTAAAGTGGTAAAATAAATGCAATGCTTTGCTTTATTGTTCTGCGCAAATGGACTATCTGGTTAGTACAGGATCTGCTTGGCCTATCTGGCCCGAAAGGCGTGAAAAGGGATCTTTACTTTTTTTTTTTACTTTATCTTTTAGCTTTTAAACAATAGCATTTTTGAGTCTTTACAAAACAATCCTACTTAACATTTCTCCAATAAGTACCAGGTGTTGCAACAGTTAGCTGAAGATGTCAGCACAGAAGTCTGCCATGGATCAGATCAAAGGAATCTAGAATGAATCTTGTGTAGAAGTGCTTGGCAAGAAAGAAAGGAAACATAAAGCGTGGATAACACCAGAAACCATTAAATTGATTGAAGAAAGGAAAAGTAAAAAGGCAGACTTAAATAATAGAAAAAGTAGAGCTGCTAAAGCTAGAGCTCAGGATAAATACACAGAAGCCTTTAAGGAAGTTAGGAGGCGTATAAGGGCAGATAAAGTGAAATATCTAAATTATATAGCACAAGAAGCGGAGACAGCAGCAGCAAAAGGAAACCTCAGAGAACTTTACAGTAACACAAGAAAATTAGTAGGTAAATATAGTCAGCCAACTGGATCAATCAAAAATAGTCAAGGAAAGGTAACTTACCAACACTAAAGATCAAATGGACAGATGGGTTAAATATTTCAAAATGCTTTTAAATAGACCAGGTGCAAAGGTTCTCCCATATATCCAGCCTTTAGAAATGGAACTGGATATCAACTGTGAAATATCATCTAAAGAGGAAATTAGAAAAGCTATCAATCTTCCCAAGGAAGGAAAGGCGGCTTGCCCAGATGGTATCCCAGCTGAAGCCATTATTGCCAACATAAACACATCAACATAATTGCTACATACATTATTTACCAAAGTCTGGGAGACCGAACAAATACCAGCAGACTGGAGAGAATTATATCTTGTGAAACTGCCCAAAAAGGTGATCTACAGGAGTATGAAAACTGTAGAGAAATTATGTTGCTGGCAGTCCCTAAAGAAATATTAATTAGAATTTTTTTGAAAAGGACTAAAAAAAGCTATTGATGAAAAGCTACGAGATGAACAGGCAGGTTTTCGGTCAAACAGATCCTGTACTGACCAGATAGCCACGTTACGTATTATAATAGAGCAAAGTATTGAACTGAACTCACCACTTTGCGTTGGATTTATAGACTATAAAAAAGCATGTGACAGCATTCATAGGGAATCTCTCTGGAAGTTGATGGGGCACTACGGAATCCAACAGAAAATTAATAATTTAGTAAAGGCAACATATAAAGACATGAAATGTCGAGTTCTTCATGAGGGAAAGCTAACAGATAAATTTGAAATAAAATCAGGTGTGCGACAGGGATGTCTTTTGTCGCCTCTTCTATTTTTACTAGCACTAGACTGGATTTTGAAGGTAGTAACTGCTAACACCAAGAATGGAATTCAGTGTACCCTTACAAAACAGCTTGATGATCTGGACTTCGCTGATGATATTTCTCTTCTGTCCCATTCAAGGAATCAGATGCAAGATAAATTAAATATACTTAATGCGAGATCACAGCAGCTTGGTCTGAAAATCCATAAAGGAAAGACAAAGATAATGACAATAAATCAGGCAAATAGTAATGTGGTTTATCCTAATGGCACCCCACTCCAAGACGTGGAGTCGTACACCTATTTAGGCAGTAATGTAGATAAAGATGGAGGAACTGATAGAGATATTGAAATAAGAATACAAAAAGGCAAGAGAAGCTTTCATAGCACTAGGGAATTTGTGGAGGTCAAAAGAAATAAAAAGAAATACTAAACTAAATTTTTTGTATTTCTAATGTCAAATAAGTACTTTTGTATGGGGCGGAAACATGGAGAACAACCTAAGGCAATTACTAATAAAATACAACATTCATTATCTGGTGATTGCGCAGTATAGAGGGAATTAAATCGTATGATAGAAAAACTAATGTAGAGCTTTGGGAGACAACTAAACAGGCTCCAGTGTATCAAAAGGTGAGGAAAAGATGCTGGCGTTGGATAGGACACACACTGAGAAAACAGGAGAACAGCAAAACTAGAATGCCTTTGCATTAAAACCCACAAGAGCATAGGAATAAAAGAAGGCCAAGAAACACACGGAGAAGAGAGCTGGAGAATGAAGTTAGAATGTTGGGGAGGACATGGGGAGAGCTCCATGTAATGGTAAGGATAGAACGACTTGGCCTGAGTTGGTTAAGGACATATGCTTCATTTGGGGATAGAAAGGCAGAAGAAGAAAAAAAAAAAGAAGAATGTTTCTTCAGTAATTGATAGCATGATAATTCCTGTATAGTTTTCTCATTTTTTTGGGCAGTTTCACAAAATATCCTTCTCTCCAATCTGCTGGTCTCCCAGACATTACTAAATAAATTATGTAACAATTCCCTTGATGTGCTTATATTGGCCTTAATAATTTCTGCTGGTGATGCCATCTGGACCTGTCGCCTTTCCTTCCTTCAGAAGATTAATAGCTTTTATTATCTCCTTTTTAGATGGTATCTCAGAGTTTATATCCAGTTTTATTTCTAAAGACTTGATAACTGGAGGAACCTCTGGGGCTGGTCTATTCCGAAGGATTTCAAAATATTCCCAGTTTTTTCCCCATATTACTTTCGTTTTGCAGCTGTAGATTTGCTATTTTTTAAAGTCTGCCTTTGTATTTTCCTTTCTTTGATCATTTTATTGTGTTTTTGCGTTATCCACACCTTATACGTTCGTTCTTTCTGGCCAAGGACGTCTACACAAGATTCATTTCAGATTACCTTGATCTGATGCCAGCAGACTTCAGTGCTGACGTCTTCACTGCTGAAACACCTGGTACTTATTAGAGATTTTCAACCGAAAATTGTCCCTTAATTTTTTTTGTATCCTTGAAAAATCCTTCTTTATACAGGTTTTTATGATTGTAAGATGTTATTTATGTATTAAGTTTCAACTTGATTTCACGTACCAACAGAAAATAGTCAGTAAATGCATCATAACCCATAAAAGCCCTAACATCGTACAGGGATTATCAAAATATTTATTTGTACATGTATGATTAGTTTCATTGGTTGTCTTATGGTCTGGTGATGCTGATGTTGTTCACAAATGCTTCTATCACAACATTCTGGTTGCCTGCACATAAATTGGTCAATAATTTCTCTCTTTTTTCTTTCATTATTCTAGTCCATGTTTTCCCATAATCACGTCATAACCTGTGTTATATGATCCTATCTTAGCATTCAGGTAACCCGTCAAAAAAATTTATATTGCCCTTTCCTTCATTATTTATACTAATTTGAAGCTGTATGTGAAAGTCTTCCTTAACTGATTCATCCCTATCATTTGTTTGTGCATAACACTGTATTACCGACATGTTCACCTTCTGTATCTCTGTTTTGAATGACACTCTTTTCTAGGACTCACACCGCTCCAGTTTATTAATGCCCTCTCGGCTTCTTTCGATAGCTTCACTGTGGACCTCTGCATGTCCTGACAAAATAAAACAGTTTCCCGTGAACTTAGAATACTTTTCCCCGCCCCGCTCCGTCTAGTTTCATATAACCCTAAAATACAAATCCTAGAATTTTTCATTTTCCCTAATATTTCCATTGTTCTTTTTATATCGTACAACTTTCTAACATTCCAGGTGGCAATTCTAGAGACTGTCCTAGGTGAAAGGAGATACGTCGACGATCCAGACTCCGTTCGGCTATCTCCACACCGTGTCACACTTTTTCTACTGATAGAGCATCCCGTCATCTTGTCTGGCTGGGTTTTTCTTGTTTTTCTTTTGGACTTTTCCATGGTTGGTTCGTTTTTGTGGCTATTGTTTTTAGAGGAGGTAAAAATTAGCCAGCTTCAAGACTAAGCCTACCCTTGGTCGCCTCTTAGGACATGTCTGGTAGAGTACAGTCATACTATTCTTTGAATCCTGTGAGGGCCACAGTAACATACGGGCGAAAAAGATGATAAGTTAGCAACAATTTAATGTTTTAAAACTGATAATAAAATATTGTTGTTGTTCTTCTTCTTCTCCTTCAGCGTTCCGAGCACTTGAGGTTCATTGCAGCAGATATCACCCGCCTCGATTCGTTTGTCTGGTTGGCCTTTTCTTTCAAGTTGGTGACACCAAGTGTTTGTAGGTCTGTCTGGATATTATCTCGCCATCGTCCTCTTGGTCTGCCTCGTGGTCTACGACCATTCGTCTTGGTGTATACAGTTTTTACTTCTCTAGCATTTGACATTCTTTTCATATGCCCCAACCATTTTAGTCTATTAGCTCTCATAATGCCAGTGATCAGTGGTGATTTAAACAGATTATGAACTTCGTTGTTGCTTCTCACTCTCCATTCACTGCTGTTTGCATCTTTGATGGATTTGTCGAAAAATTCGTCATTAGACTTTTTGTCGAAAGCCTGTAATAAATGCTTCATCTCTTTTAGTGGTGCTCCAAGTTTCAGAGCCATATAACACGACTGATCTTATCAACGTTTTATATATTTTGATCTTGGTATTGCGAGACAGACACTTTGACTTTAGAAGATGTTAAAGGGCATAGTATACTTTATTTCCAGTTTGTACTCAAGATTGTATTTCTTCTTTCAGCATGTTGAAGCAGTTGATGTTTGCACCCTAGTATTTATATGTTTCCGTTCCTTTGATTTTCATATTTTCAACTTGTTTGTGGCTGAATTTCCTTCTCTTGTTATTATCAAGTATTCTGCCTTATCTTGACTGTTAACTAGTCCCATTTTCTGAGCTAATTCTTTTAAGACTTTCAGTGTTTTTTTTTTTTTTTTTTTTGTTAGTTCAGTTTCTCCAACGATATCAATGTCATCAGCATATCCCAGTATTCTTGTATATTCTCCTATAGTACACTCTTGTTTCAATTTCTCAAGGGCCAAGTTTAAAAGAAGTGGTGACAGAGCATCATTTTGCTTTAGACCAAATAATTATTGAAAAAAAAAAAAAAAAATCTCTTCTCTCGAGGAAAAAAAAAAAAAAATCATCCTACCATTTTTATCCAAGGAAATGTTTTTGTAAAATCACATAAAAATTAAAAATGGGAAAAAAAAGTGCAAAAGAGTTTGAAAGAAACAAATGCCGACAAATAGAGCGAAATCTGTAATGTTAACTTCAAAGTCTGAATCCGTGATAATATTTCAATATTCAGCATCTAAAATTAAACCGCAAAAAAAGTTCATCGGTTTAAATACAAATCTAGCAATATTACAGACAGAATACTAATTTCAAATTGCTCATATGATGTAAATATTTCAGAAATTATAATTTGTTGACATAATTGATTGGAAAAACAAACATAATCAGTTACTCAGTTACATAACATCACCATCATATTTCGTGAAAGTATAATTAAAGCACTATTTAGAAATATAATACCGCACCCATGTCTCTACTAAATAATTTTTTAGCTAATCTTCTAATTGTCCATGATTCACTTTCGTAGATCGTGATTGGATTAATTTTGCTATTGTGAATACTCTTTCTCTTTTCAATTAGCATGAGTGAACAATATTTTAGTCATGCATTATGCTTTGCTTGGTATGGATAGTGTTAATAAAAATTACACAATTATACACGCGAATAAAGTATAGCGAGCTAATTTATGACTTTAATATATCATACATCATCGTCATCATCATCCTGTAGCAGGTCCTTTGCAGAACGTCGCTCTCATTACAGTCTGCCTAAAAGAAACTCGATATTTCACCAGTTCTCCTGCTTCATGTACTTTCACACTCAAGGAGTCACTTATACCCTGTGCCCATCTTCGTGTCGGTCGGCCCCTGCCCCTTCTTCCTAGTACCATGCCTTCTGCTATAAATTTTTCCAATCCGTCGTGGCGCTTGATATGACTAAAATATTTCAGCTTCCGAGAAAGGATGCTGTTTATTAGCCAATCTTCCTTGATGTTCAGATCTTTTAAGATGTCAATATTTCTCCTCTTCTTTGTCCAAGATATTTTGAGAAAATTTCTATAGCATTTCGGCTCAAAAGCCCCCATTCTCTTTCTTAAGGACTGAGAGATAGTCCACGACTCACATCCGTATGTTGCTACAGGGAAGATGCATGCTCTCAACATTCTAATTTGTATCTCGTTGCTGGTGCTTAGCCATAGACTTTTAAGGCTGTTCAATCTTTGCATTGCTATGGCCATCCTCCTTTTAATTTATGTCTAACAGTCTCCATTGTAGTTTATTATTGAGCCTAGATATTCAAAGTTTGTGCCATTTTCGATTTCTTCATCATTTATTGTTATTTTGTGGGTGACAGCCAGTTTTATCTGTGGACATAATTTTCGTTTTCTTTCAATTCAATAACTTCACTGTGCTTTTGGACAGATAATACTAAATTTTCTATTTCCTTTACGCTGTTCGAAAGGAGAACTGTGTCATCTGCGTAGCGGAGTTCCGGAATAGGGTTGCCACAAATTTGGAGCGGATCATAACTGCCACAAGTCTGGTCATTTTTGACATTTCTCATTAAATTTTCTGCATATATATTGAATACGTATGGTGAGAGAATGCACCCCTGCCTCACTCCCTTTTTCACTTTGAACCAATCTGATGTTTCACCAGCTGCTCTGATGGCTGCTTGTTGTTCATGATAAAAATTTTCAATTAATTGCACTAAATGCGCTGGATACCCCATACTTTTCATAATAGTCCACAGTTTGTGGTGTTGAACACAATCAAATGCCTTGCTATAATCAATAAAACAAGCATGAAGATCTACGTTGTATTCTCTGCATTTTTTTAAAATTATTCTTATATTAAAGATGTGATAATTCCTCTACCCTCTCTGAAAGCCGCTGTGGTTCATCTAGCTCATTTTGTAATTTCCTTTCAATCCTTTTCATGGTTTCATTTTTGGCTTCCATGATGAGTTTCTTGGAATAGTAATGTGGTAATATATTATACACGAGACTGAAATTGGGGAAGCAAAATAATGAATTCCAAATAATATAACGTGAAATTAAAATTTGTGAAACCTACACATAATTGCACGCGAGATTAAAATTTGAAAAACGAAAAAGCAATGAATTTTATATAATTAAACTCGAGCTTAAAGTTTGGGAATCGAATTAATTACTTTTCATAACCGCACAGGAGATTAACGTTTGGGAAACCAATTAAATACTACTCTATAATGTTACACGAGATAAAGTTTAGGAAACCAATTAAATACTACTCTATAATGTTACACGAGATAAAGTTTAGGAAACCAATTAAATACTACTCTATAATGTTACACGAGATAAAGTTTAGGAAACCAATTAAATACTACTCTATAATGTTACACGAGATAAAGTTTAGGAAACCAATTAAATACTACTCTATAATGTTACACGAGATAAAGTTTAGGAACGAATTGAGGACTATTTTGCGGCAACACTCGAGATTCAAGTGTGCAATGCAAAATATCGCAATTCTTTTCCTTCTTCTTCTGCCTCTCTATCCCCCAATGGAGCATAGGCCCTCAACCAACTCACGCCAAGTCGTTCTATCCTTCGCCATTGCATGGAGCTCTCCCCATGTCCTCCCAATCTTTCTAACCTCATTCTACAGCTCTCTTCTCCATGTGTTTCTTGGCCTTCCTTTATTCCTATGCCCCTGTGGGTTCCAATGCAAAGACATTCTAGTTATGCTGTTCTCCTGTTTTCTCAGTGTGTGTCCTATCCAACGCCTGCGTCTTTTCCTCACCTCTTGGTCCACTGGAGCCTGTTTAGTTCTCTCCCAAAGTTCTACATTAGTTAATATATCATACCATTTTATTCCCTCTATTCAGCGCAGGCACCAGTTAATGAATGTCTGTAATTTATTAGTAATTGCCTTGGTTGTTATCCATGTTTCCGCCACATACAATAGTACTGATTTGACAGAATTTAAAATTTTTAGTTTAGTATTTCTTTTAATTTCTTTTGACCTCCACAAATTCCCTAGTGCTACGAAAGCTGCTCTTGCATTTTGTATTCTTATTTTAATATCTCTATCAGTTCCTCCATCTTTATCTACATTACTGCCTAAATAGGTGTACGACTCCACGTCTTGGAGTGGGGTGCCATTAAGAGAAACCACATTACTATTTGCCTGATTTATTGTCATTATCTTTGTCTTTCCTTTATGTATTTTCAGACCAAGCTGATGTGATCTCGCATCAAGTATATTTAATTTATCTTGCATCTGATTCCGTGAATGAGACAGAAGAGCAATATCATCAGCGAAGTCCAGATCATCAAGCTGTTTAGTAGGGGTCCACTGAATTCCATTCTTGGTGTTAGCAGTTACTGTTTTCATAGTCCAGTCTATAGCCAGTAAAAATAAGAGAGGCGACAAAAGACATCCTTGTCGCACACCTGTTTTTATTTCAAAGGCATCTGTTAGCTTTCCCTCATGAAGAACTCGACATTTCATGTCTTTATATGTTGCCTTTACTAAGTTGATAATTTTCTGTGGGATTCCATAGTGCCCCATCAATTTCCAGAGAGATTCCCTATGAATGCTGTCAAATGCTTTTTCATAGTCTATAAATCCAAGGTAAAGTGGTGAGTTCAGTTCAATGCTTTGCTCTATAATAATACGTAATGTGGCTATCTGGTCAGTACAGGATCTGTTTGACCGAAAACCTGCCTGTTCATCTCGTAGCATTTTATCAGTAGCATCTTTTAGTCTTTCCAAAATAATTATACTTAATATTTTTCCAGGAACTGACAGCAACATAATTCCTCTATAGTTTTCAAACTCCTGTAGATCACCTTTTAATATCGCAATTACTATTATATAATTAATCTAAGGGGTACAGTTTCGAGAATGAAATAAATACTGTACGATAATTACACATGAGAAAAACTATGAAGACGGAATATTTAAAGAAACTAAACATCAGATTTTGCGGATTTCTCGGACATCTCATTTCACATGTGTTATCAAATATTAACCATGGTAAAATTAAAATGTGTGAAATGAGATGTCTGAGAAAAGTCGCCAACTTACCATCCGAGGCAAAGTTAGAAATCACATTATCAGACACACTGTAGGAGCAACATCATGTAACACATATATTTAGAACCTGAAGATAAAATGGTTTGGTCATCTAATAAGAATGAATCCAAAACTACTACCAACGCAGGCGCTTCACATGAAAAGACCTGAAGTGAAATCAAGAGGTCGCCCTAGGAGACACGGATTGATGCCATTACAGAGCTTCTACATCGAATGACAATAGCCATTGTTGCCCATCAAGCAATGGATCATAAACTGTTTCTTTCCACAACGCTTAACGGCAGAAGTCGGAATTGATGATGATAATCATGATACATCTGACTAAATTGTGGAGAACGAATGAATGACGATAAAATAATTAAATATCAGAACAAACGTTGGAGACAAGATTTAATCAATTTACATAAGTGTAATACTTTTAGAACAAAGTGATCAGTGAAGGGGAAATCAAATAGACTGAAATTTTACCAGTCTGACACTTCATCGTCATCATCATCATCTTCTTCTTTTTCCTCCTCTTCTTTTTCTCCTCCTCCTCTTTCCTCTGCCTCCATGCTTGTCTTCTTTTTCTCCCTCCGTTACATCTTTTTACCTCGTTATCATTTCCAGTATCTTCATTATCGCATACTCCCCCCCCCCCCCCCCCCCCCCCCACTTTCCTTCTTTTGCTATTGCTACTTCGATTCTCACTTGTCTTTCCGTGTGCCTCAGATACTGGTATAAATAAAAGAAAACAATTGTTGTATGCGATATGACGATTACAGCGCCTTTCGGGAAATGAAATTTGATGAGCCTGATATTGTATTTCCAGTTCCTCCGAGAGCCATGCAAATTGTGGTTGACTTTCTCTTAGTGTGGGAGTACATATCTGAGACGTTGTGAACGCAGCTCCATATCCTGACATACCCGGATTCGATTTCAGCAGCAAATGATTTGGTAGCAGATCGCCCTGCATTTTGGTTTGTTTCTTTGTTTGTTAACGGTGTCAGTGTCGAACCATTCATGAGCACTGGTAAAATATTGAACCTAAATGTGCCAAATAAAACCAGGCAACAGCTGGTAAATACTGGAGATGGCTTGAGACGGCCCGAAAAAGAAACCAGCTTACTCTTGGC